>JAOTNS010000175.1:0-161365 GCA_028476615.1 Culter alburnus
CAACAAATGATTGCCTTGCACCTGCTTCCGCCAAAACCGCATTTCCGTATTCTTCAAAAATGCTTACGCTGTATGTCCTACGCTTTCCCTATTCTACTTACGGAACAAACGCAGTGGCAGTTCAGTGGCAGATGCGCGGACATGACTGCGCGTGAGACGCGTCTGGGCGCGGTAATAGTATACCTGGGCCTTAAGAGTCTGTCTCTCTCATTCAAAGTCAGCTGAATGCTGTTATCTGAGCCTAAGTGATAACAAGCTATTAATAGTAGAGCATAGGGGTGTGCTCAAATATCGATTCTTAGATACATACCGATATAATAAAAAAAGATACAGTATCGACATTCTAGCCCTTAGTATCGATACTCCGCCCAGCCATTAGGGGGCGCAGCGGCGCCCGCGAGTTTCAAAAAACTCATGGAAAATGTCGAAGATTTTAGAAGCGCCGTTGTCCCTAAAGGCAGATGTTTGGACACATTTTGGTTTTAAAGCAAAGGAAGGAAACCAAGGGATCGATAAAACAAATGCAATCTGCAAGCATTGCCAGGCTTCTATACGCTACACGGTAATACAACTAACCTGCGCGCCCACCTGCAAAGACACCATGCAGACAAGCTAGCTTCGCCGCAGCCCAAAAAAACACGGGACCCCACGCAAACTACTTTGGACAACACAACATCCAAGCTTCCATCTAACTCAGTCCGTGCACAGAAGATTACGGAGTCTGTGGTGCATTATATTTGCAAAGGTTTATGTCCCTACAGTGTTGTCGAGAACACAGGCTTTCGCTTTATGATCAACACGTTAGATCCCCGTTATGTGATCCCTACCCGCAGCTACATGACCGACAAAGCAGTACCGAGGATGTATGACAAAGTCAAAGACAATGTTAAGTCAGCCCTGAGTTCTGTCCCACGAGTGGCACTGACTTGTGATGGGTGGACATCGCGAGCCACGGAAGCTTTTGTTACAATCACTTGCCATTACGTTAACGAGGAGTGGGAACTGATGTCGCACGTTTTACAAACGCGAGCCATGCACGAGAGCCAACGGGGTCAAACATTGCAGAGTTACTGAAAGCGGCGCTGGAGGAGTGGGACCTCGTATCCAAAGACCCAGCTATTGTGACTGACAACGCCGCAAATATGAGCGTCGCAGCGGAGCTTGCCGGTATGTTGCATTTCAGGTGCTTCGCTCACACTTTAAACCTTGCCTCGCAGCGTGCACTGAAGCTTCCTGCTGTCGCTCGTTTATTGGGACGTGTTAGACGGATATCCACCTTTTTTAAGCGCGGTACCACAGCCAGCCACGTACTTCGACAGAAGCAGAAGTTGCTCGAGTTGCCTGAACATAAACTGATCACTGATGTTGTGACGCGCTGGAATAGCGCGCATGATATGCTCGAGCGCTTTCTTGAGCAGCAACCCGCTGTCTCCGCTGCTCTTCTGTCCAACGAGCTTAGGAAAACCGAGAAAGAAGTTTGCACCCTATGTGAGTCGGACATTACATCTGCGGAGGAGATAGTGGATGCAATGAAGCCCATGAAGATTGCTACTCTTGTAATGTCAAAAGAAAGCTCTCCAACACTGTCAGTTGTGGCCCCTCTTCATGCTCAGCTCATCCAGGATTTCCAAGAGAGCAGAGCAGATAGTGAGATAGTGAAAGAAATCAAAGCGGCTATTTGCCAAGATTTGAGCAAGAGGTACATGGATCAGCAGAAAGAGACCATGTATGTATGTTCAGCACTCGATCCTAGATTCAAAGCTTTGCCCTTCCTTCCTGATGATGAACGAGAGGAAATATACTTGAGAATCACTGCAGAAGCTCGAAGAATTCAAGAACTATTTCAGGTAAGCCCTTTCACTGTGTCATTAACATTAGCATTACATGGTTAAAAAAACAAAAAAAACAAACACACACACACACACCACATATATATATATATATATATATATATATACACAAGTGTAATAAACAAAATATTCAGTTCATAATTTCAAATTCATAATAGTATGTTAGAGCTTAAAAAACTAAATGGTTTCAAACATATACTTCATGTAAAGCACTATACTAGCAAAACAATATATTGTAAAGGTTTGTCAGTTCATCGCATTAAATAAAAGGCAAACTAACTATTATATGTCTTTGAATATGCTCTTTATAGAATTAACTATGGGTTTATTGATAAAAAATCTGTATTTTGCATAATAGGAAGAGGCTGAAGTGATACCAGGAGAGGAGGACAATCATGTGGAAGACAAGGATGACATTCCTGCCAGCCCACCACCCAAGAAGAAAAAGGACTTGTGCTGTTTGGCTGATCTGCTTGGTTCAACTTACAGTGCAGGTCCTACGGTGAGACACAGAACCACACAGGCCCAGGCAGAAGAGGAGATGTCAAGGTACAAGGAGGCACCACCCCTGTCTCTTGCTGAGGGAAGTCCACTCAGTTGGTGGAAAGAGCACCAGAATGAATATCCACTAATGTCACGCCTTGCCAAAGTGTACCTGTGCATTCCAGGGACTAGTGTCTCCTCGGAGCGCGTTTTCTCTACGGCAGGCGATATTGTAACCGCACAGAGAAGTGTACTAAGCTCAAAGCATGTTGACCAACTTCTGTTTTTGAACAAAAATCTTAAGTCATAGGATAAAGCTAGCATTACCAAGAGTATCCTCAGGTTATTGTTTTGTTGCTGCAGTGATTTTTGTTCAACCTGCCTTTTTGAGGACAAACCTGGTTTAGCCTTAAGATTTTAAAAATCCATCCTGTTATGAGGTAGATTAGATTTGTTGTTGTGCCAAATGTTAAAGCAAGATGTAGCATTTAAGTGATTTCATAGTGAAATGTTATGGCAGTACATGGTGTCACAAAAAAGAATTATAAGAAGATTTAATAAGAAGAATAATAATAAGAAGATTTTGTGCTTGTGTGAGCTCAGACTGTACCCTTGGAAAGTTAAATGTTGACTTGTGGTAATTTCCAGATTAATACAATTTGTGTACAATTAATCAGAGCACTTAAAGTTGCAAACATTTAAGCAAAATGCACTTTGTTATAATGCACTTTTGTCTTCAATAAATTGAAGAAAAATGCAGAGTTCTGTTTGTTGAGTAAATGTGTTCAGCAATAAACTAATTGGCTCTGGCCCATGTATTTTTATTGAATCGTATCGAATCGTGTCACATTGTATCAAATCGTATCGAGACAGCTCTGTATCGAGGTACGTATCGAATCGTGACCTGTGTATCGAGGTATGTATCGTATCGCCAGGTTCTCCAAGGTATACAGCCCTAGTAGAGCACAGTGCTCCAGTTGAAAATCATAGACACAGAGATGTTAAAAGAAATGATTGCTATGACGAGGGCAATTTGTTGTTAAATGTGTCAAAGTAAAACTCAATGACTTAAGACAGAAAGATGTCAGAGCAGGATTTGAGTGAACTTCGATTTACCAGTGAGCAGTACATGAATGTAGCATTCGCTCGGGCCGTGAGCCATTGAGCAGACAGCACTGGCATAGAGCCAAATATTAAGTGGAGCATCACACTGCTCCACTTTGCTAACATGCTCTGATGTCTGTTATGAAAAGCTTAATGCTTTAATTTTCCTATGATGCTAACTTCCTGAATCATATTTTACTCCTTTGGCTAAATAAGTCAATTACAGCTATGTAGAAAGATCAAAGACTTTACCAAGAAACAAGGTTTTATCATGTGTCTATTTTCTGTGTCCAAACTGTTAAAATATATGAAATATAATCATATTACTACCACCCTAGAGTTACAGGTGCATTAGCCTCAAAACATATGTATCAATGCGTGAAATACTTTTAAAATAAAATAAAAAATAAAATTATACTACACTATTCAGCATAAAGCCATTTAACTGAATTATTTTAATAATAAAAATTAATTTCACAGTCCACAGTGTAGTAATGATGTTCTCTGAGTAGCAATGTCACAATATCACAGTCCATACTACACCCCCAGTTAATCATGTTATAGTTAATTATGTTATATTATTAAATATGTATAGATATGACGTTCAGCCTGACCTTCTCTCCAGTGTCACCTTTCGGCCCCTGCTCTCCCATGTCTCCCTGTCAGAGAAAGAATGGAATATTTAATATTGTAATACATTGCATAAACTGTACACAAGCACTGTTGCCCATTGTACACTGCTGTTTCATGGTAAAACATAACAGAGAAAAAGACTGTCTGTAGTTACTCTAATGAATTTGACTTCTAATGAATTAGAAGTGTACATAGTACACTGTATTTATTTGCCAAGATTTATTGTTAAAAAAAAAAAAAAAAGAGGCTATTTCTGCCACTGGTCTAGTGGTGATGACACTCTTTGTCCCTCCTATGTTTGACTCCAGCCATTTTAAGCTCCACAGAAATGTCTGGATGCACTGCAGGTCTAGGCTTTATTATGTTTGACCTGTTTAAAACTGTGCGGGTGTTTGACTCAATGAGATGAAATGGTCCAAAATTGGTCTAAATGAAATAGAAAGGGTGATGGTGTTACAGAACACAGACTCACAACGATGTAGAAATGAATATCAGAGTTTATTGGACGTGGCAAGTAAAGTAAACAGGCAGGTGAGTATAGCAGTTAAAGCAGCAATGCAATAATGAATGGAAATACTGACAGTTCTTTGTTTTGCAGGTGATATGAGGAGGTTGTGGACGTGAGCAGCCGGGCACACACTTCGGTGATGTAAGTGGATCATAGAAGGAGTCCAGAGGAATGAAGACACAGATGATCAGGGAGATGCTGGAGACACGGAGGATCAGGAGAGACGATGGAGCAACAACACATGAAGGTAAGTAGCGCAGGTAAATGAGTCCTACTCAAGAATGAGACGAGACAAAATGCCAGGGCGAAGTGTGTGCTTATACACTGTGTGGTGATGAGGAGATGACCATCAGGTGCGGGTGATTAGTACTCTGGTGACTGTGATCTCTGTGACTGATGGAGCCTGTCCGATCTCTGACAGATGGACGCCTATGGTTAAAGGTAAGTATTGTGCCACATGGCTGCCTCTGTGAAAGTCATTTAGGAAAGAAGTTCTAATAACACACATGATGCTGCATAAAATTGTAGAAAATGTATACTTGTCATGTGCTAATTCTAATTCCCTTTCTGTCTTATTTTACTCACATTCAGCCAACATGTCAGATGATAAGAGGCAGAGCGTTATTTGTTTGTTTATTCACATAACCCTTCTAATAGTGACCTGATTGCATTTTCCACCAAATCCTGATTATGAGTAAAATCTGAGTAAATGAGTGAACAATTCAACCTTGTTTTCAAAGTTTTACTCTCCTGTTCACTTTAATACTACGGACTTTATGCATAATATTTCTTTTATGTTGGTCTAACAACAACAATGTGTGTATATATATATATATATATATATATACACACACATTATACACACACACACACATATATATATATATATATATATATATATTGAAGGGGGTGGATTCTGGAATCCACTGCCACTTCATTATATATCTTTCAAGTTATTAATCAACATTTATCTTTCTGTTAAATTTGAATGACTTCTTCAACGTATGTTTAAGCATTTATTTTCCTTTTCAAACACTAGAAAATAATTTTGAATATTGTCTGTACCTCTCACTGAGAGAAAATAACATGTTATCAGTATGTTTTGGGAAAGTTTCCTGCTCAGAGCAGAGCTCAGATCAACTTCAACCTTGAAGAAACTGTGAAACGTGTATCTGTGTATGTGTGCTAAATGTTCTGTGCAGGTCCTTTGTACTGGTGGACAACTGGCACTCTGCTTGAGACCAGCAGACGCCATGTCATGGCCCCAAAAGGACATCCAGTACCTAAATCCAGGGTCCCCTTGTCAGCATCGTGACGAATGGAGATATACTTCTGACTATCTGTCCATGTGTGGAAGATTACCAATTTTTTCTATTTTTCTTAGCCAATCAGAATCATTCAACCTGAAGTAATGACGTAGTTAGTTGACTCTGTTAGAGTATAATTATTGTGGAAATTTGAATGTACACAGAGCGGCCTACAAACTCCTTGTGAGACTTGAAGCTGGCTTCTGCTGATGAAACTGCAAACTATTCTTCAGTAAAATTTTCTTCAATTTATTAATTTTTTAAACTTTGACTCCGGGTCTTTATTCATCATATCTGTTTTTTTTTGCGGTCTTTAACTGTAAAATTCCCCCACTATATATATATATATATATATATATATATATATAATATGTGTGTGTGTGTGTATTCAATTCAAATATATTATGCAAAACAAAACACTGCTGACATATCAGTTGACTCTAGTAAAAACATGGTTTACCTTCTCACCCTGTTCACCTCTGTCACCCTGATGGGAAGAAAAAAAAAATTAAGCAGTGTTAAATATATAAATGCTACAAACTCAAGGATTAGGGAGAACCAAAGAGTCCAGCACAATCAGCTCACATCTGTGGTTAAATTCATTTTCATTTAAGATATGAGCCTCATGATACAGATGCCCATCTTACTGTACATGACCTGTGGAGTAATGAACACGAAACATATCCATTTATATTAAACCTTATTCACTCCCATACAAGCTTAATACATACACTGAAAACACAACATATCATCTAAGGACATGGGCATATGTCTCACCTTTTGTAGATCAAATAACATAGGATGACAAATGTGCATTTTATAATAAATAGATATGGCCATGATATTTGATATTTAATATTTGACTTCTAATCATGAGATAGTCTACTGATTTAAAAATGTAGTCATTATCTAAATGGAACTTGTAATGTGTATAGATATTTTCTATAATCAATCTCGTGATCTAATGAAATCGTGCACAACATGTGCCACAAACTTTGACGCCAGGGATTCCATCTAATCCTGGCATACCCATATCTCCCTACAAATAACAGAACACACAAAGTGACCTATTTAGCCCATCTCTCTAAAAATAGTCATGTGACTTCTTACACAAGGAAAAAAAAACAAAACAACCAACAATCGTAAGTCATGGACATGACAGGTTTAACCCTCTGGAGTTTGAGGATTTTTGGGGCCCTGGAGAAGTTTTGACATGCCCTGACATTTGTGCTTTTTTCAGTTGCTTATAAACATATTAATGGCAAAAGTGTCATTACAATATATCAGTACGAACTAGGCTACCATAATATGTGAGCAACATGTATGTACATGTTTGTATTTTGAGAAAATAACCTTTATGCGTGGTTATTGAAAAGACAAAAAAAAAAAAAAAACTTAAGTCACTGAAATATGGCCACAAAACAAATACAAAATATGTGTTTACAAGACTTCTGGGTACTGGAGGTTGTAGGCTAGAATTTTTGCTTCAAAATTATGTAAATATTATCCCACCTACTCGTTCATATAAAACAATATATTGATTTAAATGTGTTGTAAGACACTTTTTGTCAAGAAAGACAGTATGTGGGAGGCGTGAATCTTCATGAATAATGCTGTGATTCACACCTGAGAAGACAAAGACCCACATAATGACCTGCATAATGAGCCCTTTCAGTCAGGTAGGCTATGTGAGAGGACACTAAAAAAATCAAAGTACAAAGTTGTTGGGGTTTTCTTGGTAGTTTATTCAGAATATATGTAGGGGATCTACATAATTTTATTTGAAAGAGACTTTTATTTTGATTTTTGCCATGGGCGCCGCCATTACATGCGCACGAAGAGTGAAGAGAGAACGGTGAGAGGGTGAAATGAGCTGTGACGCACTGATGAAAAATGCGTTGATATTTCGGGTAGTTTATAGTGTCAAAGTTATGTTTAGACCCGTGACACGCATTACAGACGCATGATGTTATTTTCAAGTCTCCATTCACGTTAACGAACTTGAAACAGTGAACGCTGCTACGGATCGTGTGAAAAGGGTTCGTTGAGTCATCGGATAGGGCTGTGTGTTGTTCGTCTTCTCAATAGAGTGCCCCAGGGATGACGCGTTTTTGTAGGCCAACCCGGAAGTTAGTGGTGCACGGGTTCCCTCGGTTGAAAGCCTATGCATTTTTCCCATAGACTTTTGGAAAATCGCAGAAAATAAGCTCTGTGTTTAACAAAGGGTTATGACACGTACACGTTTTGTCTATCAAGATAATCTTTACAAGTGAACACAACATTTATAGATTTTGAAGCCTAAAATAAAGTCGTCAGATATAAAAGGCTAACAGTAGGCTATAAACGGACTACAGCACACCATGGTCGCGGATCAACGTCGTCCCCACCAAGCGTCCTCAAACTGTATTTAAAAAACAACTTTATTTACAAACATGCTCGCTGATTATGATATGCGCTGTGTATGAATACTTAGCCACTTTTTCATGAGAAATGCTGTCCAAATGTCCCGTTTTTAATGATGACGTCTAAAGTCCCCGCCAAAGGAAGTAGTCCCTTTTAGCAATTTGTTAGCAACCGCCGATTTTAAGACACAGTAAAAGTTTAAAGGTGCCCTAGATTGTTTTTTTACAAGATGTAATATAAGTCCTAGGTGTCCCCTGAATGTGTCTGTGAAGTTTCAGCTCAAAATACCCCATAGATTTTTTTTTATTAATTTTTTTAGCTGCCTATTTTGGGGCATCATTAACTATGCACTGATTTTTTCAGCACGGCCCCTTTAAGAGATGCGTTCCCTCTGCCCCACGAGCTCTCGACTATACATCGCATAAACAAAGTTTACACAGCTAATATAACCCTCAAATGGATCTTTACAAGATGTTTCGTCATGCATGCTGTATGCATGCTTCGAATTATGTGAGTAAAGTATTTATTTAGATGGTTACATTTGATTTTGTGTGAGTTTGAGGCTATGCTCTGTGGCTAAAGCTAACATTACACACTGTTGGAGAGATTTATAAAGAATGAAGTTGTGTTTATGCATTATACAGACTGCACGTGTTTAAAAATGAAAATAGCAACGACTCTCGTCTCCGTGAATACAGTAAGAAACGATGGTAACTTTAACCACATTTAACAGTATATTAGCAACATGCTAATGAAACATTTAGAAAGACAATTTACAAATATCACTAAAAATATCATGATATCATGGATCATGTCAGTTATTATTGCTCCATCTGCCATTTTTCGCTGTTGTTCTTGCTTGCTTACCTTGTCTGTGCACAGATCCAGCCGTTAATACTGCCCTTCCTTGTCTAATGCTCGTGGGCTGGCATAATGCAAATATTGGGGGCGGAGCCCCCGACTGTTCAGTCGAGGCGCTTTAAAACAGTGATCCGCCATGTGTCAATGCCAACAGCGCGCCTGGGCACAAAATGTCGAGCTCAAAGGAGGAGCTGAGATCAATGTTAAATATGTCAAAGTGTATTTAGCCTCAGAGTGAGTGATTTGAAGCAATTACGTGAAATCAATAAACCCGTACTTACAATACAAACTGTCGAATGTCCCCGTTAAGTTGCTTTCTCCGTTGCAAGCGGCTGTAAGTTATCTCGAAAAAACAACAGTCGTTTTTCCATTCATTATGGTGGTTTAGGTGGACTTGAATGAATATCATAATTGAAGAATCAATATGAACAAAATTCGTAGGTGGGTACTACTGTTTTCGAATACTCATACTACATACAATCGATTCGGATTATGTTGAGATCCGAGTGTTTTCCGGAAGTCTTTTAAACAAATGAACATTGGAGTTTGAAACTCACTGTATGTCATTTCCATGTACTGAACTCTTGTTATTTAACAATGCCAAGATAAATTCAGTTTTTCATTCAAGGGCACCTTTAAAAAATCACAAGTGGGTTATAACTGGTGTGTTTTATATCATAGATCAAAACGTGAAAGTATTTAGAGGCTTTGTTAACCACAGACCTTATTTCAGGCGATTTAGCAAAAACCCATTCAAAAAACCCATAGACTTTACGGCGTTGGAACCGGAAGTCCAAAAATGCTAACTCGCTTCCGGGTTTTGCCTACAAAAATGCGTCATCCCTGAGGCACTCTATACGCCTCCATCAGCTGGGATTGCGGCCTCGTTGGATCAAGCTGCTGTCGTCAGGATCGCGGGTACAATTGCTGTGGGTTATTGAGTGAAGAGACATTACCCTGCCATCCGTTGGACACCATTCAACACCTCGTCCACGAACTAAGAGTGGTGATGTACATTATTTTCTTCGTTTTCTTCTGAACTCTGGTAAGCAAACCATCGTTTTCTTTCCGTGGGTGAACAGAACTGAACTGTTGAATCGCACAATTATCATTATTGGAATTGTGAATAGTGGATTTACCTGCAAAGGGATTCATAGACTTTCTTTTGTGTGCATTCTTGAACTTTTGATTCGTGAATTCAGGAATGGACAGAGTATAAATTTTCAATTTTTTTTGCCCTGGTTTTTTAATTGGATTTTTGAACTTTTCGTGTCGAATCAAAGTGAATTTAAGTGAACTTTTGAATTCAAGTGAACTTAAAAGTGAACTTTACTTGAAAGTGTGAGTTAACTTGAATATATATGAACATTTTCAGTGTGTTTTAAAAGAATCAGGTTATCTTCCGTTCATTCATGTTTTGATTTGATATTGAAATCAGAAAAATGAGAAAAACGCACTTTTTTTTCGTTTTTCATTTTTAAAATGAAAACGAAAAAAAAAAAAAAAAATTGGTTTGATTTTTCTTTTTTCGTTCTGGGGTTGGAAACAAATAAGCAGTTTGAATATTCAATCTCTACATGTGGGCTGGAATGAAACGCCTCTTTCCGCTGATTGGTCAACCAGATGTCAAACCGTGTCGTCATCAGTTGTTCATCGGTTCAGATCAACAGAATAAAAGTCCCTCGCTCTACAGCTGTACGGATTCTTAACACGTTTATTCTACATTTTATCTCTTTCTCATGAAATATTAATTTACTTTGCAGCTGCACACAATTAACCCCCATTCTACAACGTTGGCACAATGCCTGTTTTATTGACGTGACCAACTATAAAAATCTAGCGAAGCTGCTCAACGCACTGGGCAGTGAATTAAAAAGTGCAAATCATAGCCTATTGATGTAAATATTTGCAGCAGTCATAACTTTTGTTTTAGACAACACCCTGAGTTTTGGACATGGGTTGAATTTGAAATATATGAAAATATATATTACATGTTATTAGTTCATCATAGCGGTGCTATAGAGAGATGGACTTGGGTGCGATTTGGATGATTTGATGACGGAGGTGAACTTGTTTATGCCAATTTGAAATAGGCTATCACACATTTAAAAAAAAGTAAAATAAAAATAAATAAATAAAGGGAAAAATGTTAAAACTGTAAAAAAATAACCATTATAGTACTCTCTTAAGAAGATATCAATTATATTTTATTAATATTAGGCTATATATCCAAACCCTGAAATAACACTAACAATAATGAGATAAAGAGTATTTTTATAGCCTATTTATTGTCATCTTTCTGTGTCAGAAATTAACTGTAATTGATTAATTGATTTTCAGGGGATTTTTTCCTAATCTTTTTAAATATGTGTCACGATCACCGTCAGTTCCTGTCACTTCCCGGACTCCAATTCCCATCATCCCCCTCAGCCAGTCACATGCTCATACTCCACACCAATCACCTATCGCCACATACAGCTTTGCAAATCACTTGGACTATAAAAGACTCACACACTCATCACCTGATCGCGAAGTCTTGTTTACCTAGTGTGCAATTCCGAGCGTTTATATCCTGTCTGCCTGTAGTTACCGTTCCTGTCTGTTACCCGTTATTGACCCGTTGCTGCCTGTCCTGACCCTTGCCTTGTCTGCTGTTCTGTGAACGATATCTGCCTGCCTCGATCTACTGCCTGTACCCTGACTACGATTCTGCCTGTCCCTTGCTATTCCTGTTTGCTCCTGTCTGACCCTGCCTGTACGACCACGCTCACTTTAAATAAAAACTTGCAAATGGATCTTACCATGAGTCCCGCCTCGTTACAATATGTAGCCTATGCTTTCTTTAATGATAAATTTTTAAATTTAGTCATTTAAATTACAATAATATGACACTATAGGTTGTTACCAATTAAATCAGTATCAACCAAAGCCTTGCAGAGGTGTCAAAGAAGCACCACCTGAAGTTGCTTTTAGATTTATGAGTTGTTAGATTGCTCAGAGAGGGCAGTATATGTGTAGGAATTACAATTGAATACAGAAAATTTTAAATTACAAAATGAAACGATAACTGGATCATGAAATTAATGTCGCCAGTAGGTGTCAGCAAGTCATTGTGTCAATGATTGAGTCATTTATTTAAGCGATTCGTTCAAAACGCTGATTCATTGAAGAATATATCAATTGGATCTCTATAATCTTTTGGGCCATTGAATCACTCGGTCAACTGATTTGTTCAAAGACTCTGATTCATTCAGGAATGAAATACTGCTCTGTGCGCTACGAGTCAGTCACACAACGGTTCTGATCTGCATTGAAAGTTTAGTTGGCATAGAAAATAAAACACTGTTCTGTGTGACATTCATTAATACTCAATATTAATGAAATAAATTCAGAATATTGCCTTAAACAAAAGTTATAACTTTAAGAAAAGCAAAAAAATAGCATGTTGGCTATTATATATACATACTTTATATTTGACATTTGACATGTCCTACACTTCTCTATGAAAAAAACAAACCTCAAAATATAGAATAGGCCTAATAGATATGCTGTGACTGTAAAATACACATATATATATATATTTGTGAAAGAGATAAAATGTAGAATAAACGCGTTAAGAATTCGTACAGCTGTAGAGCGAGGGACTTTTATTCTGTTGAGCGGAACCGATGAACAACTGATGACGACACGGTTTGACGTCTGGTTGACCAATCAGCGGAAAGAGGCTTTTCATTCCCGCCCACATGTAGAGATCGAATATTCAAACTGCTTATTTGTTTCCAACCCCAGAACGAAAAAAGAAAAATCAAGCCAATTTTTTGTTTTTTCGTTTTCATTTTAAAAATGAAAAACGAAAAAAAGTGTGGTTTTCTCATTTTTCTGATCTCAATATCAAATCAAAACATGAATGAACGGAAGATACCCTGATTAAAAAGGGACACTGATTACTGTTTGTTTTATTGATATTGAACTGAAATTGACACACTTGTTGATTTTCATTTTCTTTATTTGTTTTTTTATTGATTGAAATAATTGACAACTTAATTTGTTTTTCTCCTGTGAAAACAAAGAAACAAAGAACAATAACAATTCAGAAAACAAATACAATTCAGTTAGTAAATAAATATATTTTGTTAGTTAAGCTGAAACTGTTGTTAATTTTGAGTCACTTATACTAAGGAGTGGGGGCGTCTTACCTGTCCTGTTAGATCTGGGGAGGGTGGGTTTTGTAGACGACAAAAACACTTACTTTCTGAGTTTTCTGCATACATACACACACTTCAGGTGGCTGCCGTGTAACCAATAAATCCTGAAGCCCACCTCACCACATCTTGAGCATTATATATTGCAACACGATAGGCATCACACACACAACTAACAGTTTAGTTGTACAAAGACTAAAAGCATTGGGTGGGAGGACTAAGATCCTGTCGCTCACTCAGTCTTCCTTAGTAAAGTGTTTAATATTCCCCCCACAAGGCGGTGGCATATTCCCCTCCGTCACATATAGTTAACAATATAAATGAGACACATTTTGAATAAATGAGGACACATTTTGATATAGAGTTTTACCTGGAAATAAATTTGGTGTCTCTGCACTTGGGGGGAAAAAAAAAAAAAAAAAAAAAAAACTTTCCTGCTTCCAGTCAGTGATCTCACCATTATATTCATTCAGAATGTCCAGTGTGGGCCAATATCTGGCCACTATGATTCTCAAATCTGTGAGATAAAAGAAAAAAAAAAACCTCTGTGACCATGATGATAACAGGATCATATCACGTTAATATAACGTCCACTCTTAACAGAAAACATGATTGTATAGGCATAAATTTAAAATTACAGTACCAGTCAAAAAATTGGACACATTACTATTTATAATGTTTTTGAAAGAAGTCTCATGATCATCAAGCCTGCATTTATTTGATAAAAAATGCAGAAAAAAACGCAATACTGTGAAATATTATTACAATTTAAAATAATGTTTGTCTATTTTAATACACTTTAAAAAATAATGTATTTCTGTTATGCAAAGCGTCTAAACATTCATATTACATTTATGGTATTTTATATATTATATATAGAGCTTAAATGTTAATGTGCAGTTTAATAAATTGCTAACACATTTTATTTCAGTATTTATTACGTATTTCAGTCGATTTCACTCATCTCAGTATAGCAATATAGTTTGGGAATAGCCATGGCAATTTACTAATGTAAGTTGTGTAGTAAACGAAACTGGATGTCGATCTGCCCCATTAATTCACACAAACAATACAGACAAAAAAAACTTGTAGGTTACATATTTAAACAGTTTTTTTTTTTTTTTTTGTGATTTAATATTCACAGACACTATATTGCGATTAGAATAAAGAACTTAAGAATAAAAAACAACTTACCTTTCACAATCATCGACTCGATAGTTGATCCTCGAAATGAAAGTGAAACCAGCTCTTCCTCTGAGGTAAATCCTTATAGAATTATTCCTCACCGCATCTCAAAATTATGAAAAGTACATGAAACTGACTAAACTTGATGCGTTTTTCCGAGCTGACGAGGGCGTTCACTCTGCTGCATTGATCGCCTTAGAATTTGTGTCTGAATAGTGCGCCCGCTTCGTGGTTGTGGCCGCATTAGTGGATAATGAGCTGAGCAGCCAACATCTGACATGTCTCTCTTTTCATACACATAAACAGAGAATATTTTTCGATTTGACTTGCATGATTTAAAACCTGACATTTCAACGTTTCTTTAGACATACATCTCATTTTTGTGTCATTAGTATTCACTACATTACAGTTCATTTTCTGAGGGAGTATCAGATTGGACTTAATTCAGAAAGAGACTGCGGCTCGTCAATCATGTTAGTTTTTTTTTTATTTTGCAAAAAGCACAACATTTTGTTTTTACTCTGAGTGTACACAAATAAAAGAAGACATTTCATAGATTAGAATGGTATATAACTCTTAGGGTGTTTTCACACTTGGGTCCTCTTTAAAAGAACCAAACTCAGACCCCTTTAAGTGGACCAAGAGGTGAACCCAGTGAAAAAGGACCGAGTTCTCTTTACGTTCACACTGTCCCTGAAAGAGGACTCAGATCCTTTTTTGGTCCACTTAATGAGAAATGTGGTCTCAGACCTCTTTGTGTTCATAATTGTGCTTTTTGGATCTAGTCCAGTTCAGTGTTTGATGGCTTGAACCTATGGCTTTCAAAATTTGATCCCATTCACTTACATTGTATGTGCCTCACTAAACAAGAAATTTGTTTGTAAAGATTATTACATGCAGGAAAAAAATCGTAGGCTAAATCGCGCGCGATTTGCTAATTAGTTCCCTCAGTTTGCTAAATCGTGCACACAATTTACTTTTTTTACCCTGCATGTCATGTGCGGGGCTCCGTATATAATTATTATTTTGTAAAACGACATTGCTACAAATGCTGTTGAATGAGCTGCTTCTTCTCTATTAGAATTCCGGCAGTGTAGACACTGCTAAGTGTATTACTGCCCTTCTCAGGTCAAAGTTTGAACTAAATTGGCATATACAATATGTTAGAGCAGTATATAACAAATAGTTCAAACTTTGACCAGTGGAGGGCAGTAATACACTTAGCAGTGTCTACACTGCCAGAATTCTAATAGAGAAGAAGAAGAAGAGAGCTAGTTCAAAATGAGCATTTATGGTTAAAATTGTATAAAATTAAAAAAAAAAAATTTAGAAAATAAGCGATGGTTTCTCTAGATAAGACCCTTATTTCTTGTCTGGGATCGTGTAGAACACTTTGAAGCTGCAATGAAACTGTAATTTTGACCTTCAACCGTTTGGAGGCCATTGAAGTCCTGGAATGTTTTCATCAAAATCCTTAATATCTTTCTGACTGAAGAAAGAAATACATGAACATCTTGGATGACATGGGGGTGAGTAAATTATCAGGTAATTTTATTTTGAAAGTGAACTAAATTAAGAAATTTTGATGAAATCCAAGAGGTTTTTTTTAATACTGATCCGGCCTTCTGATGTAGAACCTGGTGGAAGCGCTGCAAATAGCATAGCAGAATAACAGGGGAGAGACAAATTTGTTGGATAAAGGCGTTATTTTTGTTTTTTGCGCACAAAAAGTATTCTCGTCACTTCATAACATTAAGGTTGAACCACTGTAGTCACAAGGACTATTTTAACAATGTTTTTACTTAGGGCTGGACGATATGGCCAAAATTTATATCACGATATAATTCTTAATTTCGGTCGATACGATATAATTCCGATATCGATATGAACTATATAATAGCCTCAGAAAAACTGCCAAGAACGGCCACAACGGATGTCTGTACCTACAAACGTCTGAAAAATGAATTTGCCAAATCTATGAAATCTCTTCCTATAAAACTATATAATATTTTAGAAATAAAAACAGTACAAATAAATTTGTTCAGCTTTTATTTGTATTTAGCCTTCATACAAACATAAAAATAAACATAAGACTCACTCACTTTAGTAATATTAATATCTTTAACATTAAACTATAACGTAGGCTGATTTTATTATTCTTAAAGGGTCATGAAACCCCAAAACACTTTTTTTTGAGATGTAAACAGATATGTATATAGGCTGCACATCATTGAAAACACTAAAGGTACTCAATGTTATTCATAAGTGAAAAATAGTTATTTTTGCATTTTTAATAGCGATTTCTGTCTTCCTGTTTGAAAAGCTGAGTCGGAGCAACGTCACAAAATCTGACGTAATCGTGTACTTTCGGCCTAAGTATGGGTATGGTCGAACATGCTGACGTAGACCGTTTCGAGCATATCTCGACATATATTCATGACATAAAGCTCATTTAATCCAATCACTGCGCTGTAGTATGCATAAGATTATAATTGCAGTATTATACATGAGGAAGCATCACTTCTCTCGGAAGTGGATTGTTTTGCTGTAATCTACCAGCACAAATGGAAAATATGTTCGCATGAGATCGCATTACAGCGGAGAATTCAAATGTCACAAAAGTGCTGTTCATTCACCTCTGCCTGCTCTAGCTGCGTTCAAATTCGCAAGCCGTAGGCTGTTTACCTCAGCACAGCACGTGTGTTGTTTGTATTTTGTTTGCGATGCGGTCAGAACTGGAATTTGAATACGAACACATGAAAAATACGATTGTTTTTATGATATACAGGCGGAGCGCGCATATGCTCGGTTTCAGCGCGGAGCTCCGCGATGAGTTTAATAACACTAGTCACGTGACACATAGCTCATACAGAATAAAGTATCCGTATTTAAAGTTTTTATTTCACACATTCTCCTGCACCAAACATTAACCAGCACGGTGTAGTTATGCACACATATTTTCATCTAGTTGTGGAAGCTTTTTCCGTCGCATTTGCATCAGGTGTACTCATTTTGTAAAACTTGCCGCGTTCGCGTTTGATCTTAGCGTACAACTGTTGAGCACTGGCTGGTGGCTGCATGTCTCTGTGGTGTACGTCATCACGCAAATAGCCAATCGTGTTCTGCTCTTTCCAAACGGCTGCGCCTCAAGTCAGTGATGCTGTAATGTATATATCGAAATACCGGAAATGTGTTTAAAAATCATATCACCGTTATCGAAAAAATTATATCGCGATATATATTGATATTGAATTATTGTCCAGCCCTATTTTTACTACTTTTCTGGACATTTGAATGTGGCAATTTCATTGCTTTTAACAGAGGATAAAAACCCTCTTGTATTTCATCAAAAATATCTTAATTTGTGTTCCGAAGATGAACAAAGGTCTTACGGGTTTGGAACCACGTGATGGTGAGTAATTAATGACAGAAATTTCATTTTTGGGTGAACTAACCCTTTGTTTATCTTTTGAACAAAAACATAAATTTTGTTGCAATATTACAACATTAATTACAACATATTCTTGCACTATATCACACATCCATCTTTGTAAAAAAACATTTTGAATTGTTTTCCTTGAATCATGTTTTATTATTATTATTATTAATTTGTAGAGATCTGAGAGAAGCTGCAGCCATGATGAACAGCTGATTGGTACGGAGGCATCTGATGACCAAACTACATTGGAATTCGCGAATGGAAAAATCAAGTGAGCCTGGAGCGGTTTGTGTTCAGATTGCGTGTTTTTAGCGAACCATACCATAAGATGAAATCGAACCGTACTCAGACCATCTCCTGACATGGTCTCGGTTTGGTTCATTTTTGAGGGGTCTGAGATCGTTTGGAGTGTTCATATACGGGCCAAAAATCACACAAACCGCGCTCAGACCCCTGAAAAGGACCAAGTGTGAAAACACCCTTAATTGATATGTCTAAAATTGATAGAGTATTTTTTTTGTCTCTTTCACACTGGTAAGAAAAAAAACGAGGTGGTATCGCCGGCGATACAGCCGACTCCAGACTGTTAAAAAAATGCTTTTTTAAACACTTCCCAAAGTGTTCAATGCAGCGTCTCGTTCCCTATTCAGGGAACCAGGGTTACAGACGTAACCCAAGACGTTCCCTTTCATGGGAACATCGACACTGCATTGAACGCTTTGGGAACCCTATCCCAACTAGGCCATAAGACCAAGTGCCTGTCTGTTATCTTACGACGAAAGCACCGAGGACCCTGGAGTGGAGCCCAAAGGTATACTGAGATGACCACCCAGGCGCATCACATATCTCATTGAGAGAAATCGAAGCCTTTGAGGCAGCCATACCCCTAGTTGAGTGTGCCCGGACAGCCAAAGGTGAAGGCTGCCCAGATGACTCATAAGCAAGAGAGATGGCCTCGACCACCCACTTGCTCATTCTTCCTGATCCGGATAAGTCAAAGGAGGAGGACAAAAGGCCTGCAGTACAATCGGTCCTGGGACGTTGGTGGGGACCTTGGGTATATAACCAGGTCTAGGATGAAGGAAAGCCCTGAACATAGCAGGCGCACATTCTAAACATGAGGGAGCAACCGAAAGTGCTTGAAGATCTCCAATTCTTTTGAGAGATGAAATTGCCAACAGGAGGACAGTTTTAAGAGAGGGGAATCTCCCAGACACCTCATCTAATGGTTCAAAGGGAGCCTCAGCTAACCCTTCCAACACAATAGCCAAGTCCCAGGCCGGAGTTTTGTACGCACAGAAGGCCTCAGCCTCTGGGTACCACAGAGAAAGCGTATAAATAGGGGGTCTCTTCCACAGAAGAGTCCCCCACCAGAGCATGATAAGCGGAAATAGCCGCTATATAAGCCTTCAAGGTAGAAGGAGATAAACCATCCAAGATTTATACTTGGAGAAATTGCAGCACAAGAATGATAGAAGAGTGGAACAGGTCCAGCTGTCGTTGTCTACAGCAAGTAGAAAACAACTTCCATTTATATGCGTATAGCTTTCTCGTGGAAGATGCCGCCCGCTTGAGACAGAAGGTCCTGTCTGATGGGGATCTCTATGGGGGAGCCGTCTAGAAGAGACACTAGGTCTGCAAATCAAACTCGGATTGGCCGGAACGGGCTATCAGTATGAAATGGACCCTGTCTCGGCGAACCCTCTCTAGAACTCCTGGGAACAGAGCGATTGGGGAAAATGTGTACAGACGTAACCTCGGCCACGTCTGCACCATGGCATCCAACCCCAGAGGGGCTGGATGAGTCAGAAAGCACCACAGTGGGCAAAGAGATGTTCTTTTGAAGCAAATAGGTCAACTTCTGCACGACTGAAGTTTTCTCAAATGAGCTCCACCACCTCAGGGTGGAGACTCCATTCCCCGGGCCTCGGCCCCTGCCTCAACAGGATGTCTGCCCCCACATTTTCATGCCCCGGTATAATTGCTGCTCTCAGGGAGAGGAGCTTCCCCTTGCCCACAGGAGGATCCAATGGGCTAATCTGCACAACTGGCGAGACTTCAGACCCCCCAATGGTTGATATAAGAGACCATCAACATGTTGTCTGTGCGAACCAACACATGGTGGCCCCTCAGGTCTGGGAGGAAGTATTTGAGTGCTCGAAATACCGCCATCATTTCCAGCCATTATGTGCCAGGAATGATGATGGTCCTCCCAAAGACCCTGAGCCAAGTGACCACTCATGATCACCCCCCAGCCTGTGAGAGACGCATCCGTCGTTAGCATTACGCGATGACGAGGAGCCCCCAACACAGGACCCTGGGACAGGAACCAAGGCTTCTTCCACATGAAAAAGGCACGAAGGCATCACCGCGTGACCTTGATCATGCGGAAAGGATTTCCCCTTTGAGAAACCCCCTTGGTCCTGAGCCACCACTGTAAGGGTCTCATGTGCAGCAGGCCAAAAGGTATCACGTTGGACGCAGCTGCCATCAGACCCAACAGTCTCTGAAACTGTTTTACAGTGTGTGACTGGCCTAATTTCACCCCATTCACGGCCGAGAGAATGGAATTCTGAGCAGGAGCAGGAGACAGACGTGCCTGCATCGTGATGGAATCCCAGACTACCCCTAGATAGTTGGTAGTTTAAGCTGGAAGAAGCACACACTTCTTGGCATTAAGTCTCAGCCCTAACCTTCTCAGTGAGACAGAACAACATCTCGATGTTGGACTGTCATGTGCTCAAATTGAGCTAAATTCAACCAATCATTGATATAATTCAAGATGCGAATGCCCTGGAGTCTCAGAGGAGCCAGAGCTGCATCCACGCATTTTGTGGTGCATGGGTGAAAGAGTGAAAGGTGCATGGGTGAAAGAGCTAGGCAAAAAGGAAGAACCCTGTATTGATAAGCTTTACCCCCGAAAGCAAATCTGAGGAATCTCCTGTGTTGAGGATGGATGGGTACATGAAAGTACCCTCCAACCCTCTTTGGAACAAAGTACAGACTGTAAAACCCTGACAGCTTACTGGGAGGAGAAACCCTTCTATAGCTCCTTTTTGCAAGAGCGTCAGAAATATGTGTTCCAATACCAGAGACTGCAAGGGGTCCACCACTATAGGGAAGACCCTGTTAAATAGGGGCGGGCGAGACCCGAACTCTGTAACCCTTTTCTTTTGTGAGCAGTACCCATTGAGAAATACTTGGAAGAAGTTTCCATTCTACCAGAAATTCTACTAAGGGAACCAGTCTCTCGAGACTGGCCTCTGTTTTTTTTTTTTTTTGTTTTTTTTTTTTGAGCATTTGACTCGGCGCCCTGAAGCGGCGAACCGGCAGGAAACAACCGAATCAAATGTTGACCGGCACTCCTCAGAGGGTCAGTGGAGACCACTGCGCCCTGAAGCACATGAGGTGGCAGGGTTGGCAGAACGGTCCCCTGAGGGCACCGAGGAGGGGCGGATACCATATAGTGTGGTAAAGAACCCTCTTCGGAAGGGGGCTACCCTCGAATGTCCCATGCCACTGGTCAGGACATCTTCGAAGCATTCTTGGTGATAATAACAGTCCGCAGATCTGTCTTACCCCACAAAGACTTCAGCTGCGGGGGAGCACGGGTGGCGACACTTTTTTTTTTTTTTTTTTTGGATGAATGGTCAGACCAGTGCCCTGAAACGGCGAACCAGCAGGGAACAACCGAACTGACCACTCTATGACCCTCCTCTTCTTGGAGGATCACTGGAAACCGCTGCGCCCTGAAGCACACAAGGTGGCAGGGTTGGCAGACCGGCCTCTTTTCTTTTAAATTCCTCGGAATTTAATGTATTCAATATTCATTTAATCCTCAAATTAAATGCAGCCAGAAACAAACAGTCAAAAATGACAGGCTGAATATATTAGAATACAAAAAGAATTATAGCTCGTAATAGTTTGCAAGGTATTAGGGAAGAGAGAAAGGGAAACTCCCATCTGCTCAGTTCCCTCCAAATATATATAAACACATTATATACAAACGCGAGATCTGAGCCGTATATTCTTTATTACAGACTTAATCTACGCGCTGCCTCGGCAAGCGCGAGATCCGAGCCATATATTCTTTATTGCCGGCTTAATCCACACGCTGCCTGCGTTAGACTTTTATTCCCTCAAGAATAAAGCCAACAGGAGTGGAGCTAAAGTGGAGCTTCTCTTTACACTTTGGGACATTTTTATGAATGAACACTGTCAGCTGTGAACTGACGTGCATGCTCCACTCCCAGCAAACAAACACATAAATCGTGTGCATCCCTACTCGCTTTGTAATGTAGCACTGGGAGGAATGCGACTCAAACTGCTGTTCACTTTCTTTATATATATAAATATATCTTCAATATTTGTAAATTGACAAATTCAGAAAGATGCAACAAGTTTTTCACACCTGGATTTGGGGATCCACTGCCATTCCTCCTTGCAGATCCTCTCCAGTTCTGTCAGGTTGGATGGTAAACGTTGATGGACAGCCATTTTTA
This sequence comes from Culter alburnus, assembly GCA_028476615.1. Taxonomy (NCBI): domain Eukaryota; kingdom Metazoa; phylum Chordata; class Actinopteri; order Cypriniformes; family Xenocyprididae; genus Culter; species Culter alburnus. The sequence continues at coordinate 22,478 of JAOTNS010000175.1, forward strand.
GGTTTCTCCAGAGATGCTCAATTGGGTTTAAGTCAGGGCTCTGGCTGGGCCATTCAAGAACAGTCACGGAGTTGTTGTGAAGCCACTCCTTCGTTATTTTAGTTGTGTGCTTAGGGTCATTGTCTTTTGGAAGGTAAACCTTCGGCCCAGTCTGAGGTCCTGAGCACTCTGGAGAAGGTTTTCGTCCAGGATATCCCTGTACTTGGCCGCATTCATCTTTCCCTCGATTGCAACCAGTCGTCCTGTCCCTGCAGCTGAAAAACACCCCCACACCATGCTTCACTGTTGGGACTGTATTGGACAGGTGATGAGCAGTGCCTGGTTTTCTCCACACATACCGCTTAGAATTAAGGCCAAAAAGTTCTATCTTGGTCTCATCAGACCAGAGAATCTTATTTCTCACCATCTTGGAGTCCTTCAGGTGTTTTTTAGCAAACTCCATGCAGGCTTTCATGTGTCTTGCACTGAGGAGAGGCTTCTGTCGGGCCACTGTTCCATAAAGCCCCGACTGGTGGAGGGCTGCAGTGATGGTTGACTTTCTACAACTTTCTCCCATCTCCCGACTGCATCTCTGGAGCTCAGCCACAGTGATCTTTGGGTTCTTCTTTACCTCTCTCACCAAGGCTCTTCTCCCCCGATAGCTCAGTTTGGCTGGACAGCCAGCTCTAGGAAGGGTTCTGGTTGTCCCAAACGTCTTCCATTTAAGGATTATGGAGGCCACTGTGCTCTTAGGAACCTTAAGTGCAGCAGAAATTTTTTGTAACCTTGGCCAGATCTGTGCCTTGCCACAATTCTGTCTCTGAGCTCTTCAGGCAGTTCCTTTGACCTCATGATTCTCATTTGCTCTGACATGCACTGTGAGCTGTAAGGTCTTATATAGACAGGTGTGTGGCTTTCCTAATCAAGTCCAATCAGTATAATCAAACACAGCTGGACTCAAATGAAGGTGTAGAACCATCTCAAGGATGATCAGAAGAAATGGACAGCACTTGAGTTAAATATATGAGTGTCACAGAAAAGGGTCTGAATACTCAGGACCATGTGATATTTCAGTTTTTCTTTTTTAATAAATCTGCAAAAATGTCAACAATTCTGTGTTTTTCTGTCAATATGGGGTGCTGTGTGTACATTAATGAGGAAAAAAAATGAACTTAAATGCTTTTAGCAAATGGCTGCAATATAACAAAGAGTGAAAAATTTAAGGGGGTCTGAATACTTTCCGTACCCACTGTATATGTGTTGTAACACTGATACTCTTGTTCTCAAACAAAAGAGATTGTTTCTGTTTATGTAATTGACAGACAACACCAAATAAGACAAACGATAACACAGAGAGCTGCTGAAGACACCGAAGCTGGCGTTCTTTGTTCTCAGGAGTGCTTTATAGTTTCCTGGTCCGTGACGTCACCCGTTCTGACGTACCGTCACACTATTGGTTTGATTTCACAAGTGCTTCAAGACGTAATCACGCAGAGGTGATCCCAAAGCATTCAACACAGCGTCAATGTTCCCATGAAAGGGAACCCATGAAAGATTCACGTTATTTAGGTGCATTTTGTTTAGGTGCACAGTGGATTGTCTCTTTGGCTATTTGAACTACTGTTGTATGATTGTGTAAAAATCATCTGATATGTCACCTGAATGCATGGGCGACACTGTAATGCATGGGCGACACCATATTTTTTCCCGATGTGAGCTGTCAGCTCCAGTCCACTACAATTTGGAGTGATTAAGGACCGGGTATACCCGGGTAGCCCTCGATCCCCTTGGACAGCATGCAAAATACGCTTATTATATATATACTTTTTACTCTATTTGATCATTTGTAAGTGTGAACTAGTGAAAACAACTGCCACAGGTAATCAGGCATTATTTATTTATAAAAGATTTATTTTTGGCGTTTTATCATAGATTCAAATCTATAAATCAAATTATGTATTGCATTTATGAAGAAAAGGTTCAGCACCCAAGACTCTATCGCTATTGCATCAATGGTGTACAGTGTCTTTGGGTGGATTGCTAAGGAGGATCGGCACCAACAATCATTTTAGGACTGTTTTTGATTTTGTCTTAGTAACTTAGGAGTCCTCTTGACTAGCATTTCACAGATTTAGGAGCTAGTTTTAACGTTAAAATGCTTTGTGAAATAATCTTAGAGAGTCCTAAAATTAGGACTCGCGTGTCTATTATTATTTTTAAGAGTTTATCCTAAATTGGCAAGTTAGGAGCTACTTTTAGCCTTAAGATGTTTTGTGAATACGGCCCCAGGACTAATACCAAATGTGCCCATATCACATTATGAGAAAAAAGTTTTTCTCCAAAACACGTTGGCCACAATTATTGGCTCCCTTTTATTCAATACTTTTTGCAACCTCTTTTTGCCAAGATAACAGCTCTGAGTCTTCAGCTATAATGCCTGATGAGTTTGGAGAACACCTGACAAGAGATCAGAGACCATTCCTTCATGCAGAATCTCTACAGATCCTTCAGATTCCCAGCTCCATGTTGGTGCTTCTTCTCTTCAGTTCACTCCACTCATTTTCTTTAGGGTTCCGGTCAGGGGACTGGGATGGCCATGGCAGAAGCTTCATTTTGTACTCGGTGACACAATTTGGTGTTGGTTTTTAAGTTTGTTTTGGATCATTGTCCTGATGGAAGATCCATCCATGGCCCATTATTGGATTTCTAGCAGAAGCGGTCAGGTTTTGATTTTTTATCTGTTGGTATTTGATAGAACGTCTCGGTTACGTATGTAACCCTCGTTCCCTGAAGGAGGGAACAGAGACGTACGTCAGTAGTGACCGACGAATTGGGATATCGCTAGAGAGCCCTATATCAGCTTCGAGTGAACTAAAACAAGCCAATGGAATTGGCGTGCGATATTTGCATAATGCGCACCGCCTCCGACAGGTGTATATTAATAGGAAGCAGATGCAATCGCACTCTGTTTTTCGCTGAGGAAACAACTGGTGTCCGCACAACAGTGAGGGTACAGAAACTGTGGCGACGGGACGTACGTCTCCGTTCCCTCCTTCAGGGAATGAGGGTTACATATGTAACCGAGACGTTCCCTTTCAGTCGGTCACGTTCGACGTATGTCAGTAGTGACTGACGAATTGGGATCCCAAATAAAGCGCCACAGTTACGAAACCCCTTCCAGTGCCCCAGCGCAAGCTCTAGCCACCCGTCACACCAACTGGGACGGTGAAGGGGGCGAGCTTTACGCCGAGAGAGTTTACTGCTGTCTAACCGAATACCCACTAAGTAAATTAGACTTCACTGGGAAAGCGAACCTGTAGGGGACGCTGCGGAGGCCACTACCTACCCTATGGGGAGGAGTTTACATGGAGAATACACATATGGACTGGCCCGGGAGGCAGTACGCATATGAAGTCCCTGGAATGGCTCCAGCTGGGTAGGGGGAGACACATCTGACAGCTGACAGCAGAGCTGGCTCTGCTAAGGGAAAGACACAGACTCACCGTAGGGAGTTTTAGACCATGGACAATTAAACATATGGGACTGCTCACGTAGAGGGATCGCAACATATGCAACCCAGCCAACAGACAACGTCAGACAGATGTTGGCCTGGCATCAGACACTCTGCAATGTCCGAGCCGAAGGGGGAGGCGGAGGAACTCGACAGGGTTCGCCAAGCGGGGAACACGACTGGAGTCAAAGATGCACGTATCCGGCCCAGGGGGCGGGAATGGCATTGCAAGCCGACGCTTAGAGTGGGTTCAACGCGTCTACCGGCTAGTGGAAGCGAGTACACAGGAAGATACCGGCTCTACACGTAGGCTATAGAATCTAGCGAACGAGTTAGGTGTTGCCCCCCAGCCCGCAGCTCTACAGATATCTGTCAGCGAGGTGCCGTGAGCCAGCGCCCAGGAAGATGCCACTCCTCTGGTGGAGTGGGCTCTCAACCCAAGCGGGCAAGGCACGCCCTGGGATTCGTACTCCAGGGCGATGGCATCCACTATCCAGTGGGCCATCCTCTGCTTGGAGACAGCCTTTCCCTTCTGCTGGCCTCCGTAACAGACGAAGAGCTGATCTGAGGTCCTGAAGCTTTGCGTTCTGTCTACGTACACACGCAGAGCACGGACGGGACAGAGCAAAGCTAGGGCTGGGCCTGCCTCCTCCGAAGGCAGCGCTTGCAGGTTCACTACCTGATCTCTGAAGGGAGTGGTAGGAACCTTGGGCACATATCCGGGCCGGGGTCTCAGGATGATGTGAGTCACCGGGCCCGAATTCTAGGCACGATTCGTCGACAGAAAGAAAATGCGTGCAGAGCCCCTACCCTCTTAAGCGAAGCCAATGCAACCAGGAGGATGGTCTTAAGGGACAGTACTTTTAACTCGACTGATTGCAAAGGTTCGAAGGGATGACCCCGGAGAGATGTAAGAACCAGGGTCAGATCCCAAGAGGGTATGGAGGGAGGGCGAGGAGGATTCAATCTCCTTGCCCCCCTCAGGAACCTGACGATCAGATTGTGTTTTCCCAGGGACTTGCCATCAACTGCATGGTGATGTGCGGCGATAGCGGCAACATACACCTTGAGGGTGGAGGGAGACAGCCTTCGCTCCAAGCCCTCTTGCAGGAAGGAAAGCACAGATCTGACCGAGCATGATCGGGGGTCCTCTCGGTGAGAGGAGCACCATTCAACGAATATTTGTGTAGGCCCCGGGGCCAGCTGTGTGCCAGGGCATCCGTGCCGAGCGTGCTGCCAGTCAGGGAATAAAACCACTGGCAGTGGGCAGTTTCTGGGGAGGCAAACAGATCTATCTGGGCCTCGCCGAAGTGCTGCCAGATCAGCTGGACCGCCTGGGGATGGAGCCGCCACTCGCCCACAAGTGGAGGCTGCTGTGAGAGCTCGTCGGCTGCACGGTTGAGCACACCTGGGACATGAATGGCGCGAAGCGACCTCAGATGCTTCTGGCTCCATAGCAAGAGATGGCGGGCGAGTTGCGACATGCGACGGGAGCGTAGACCACCCTGATGGTTGATGTACGCAACGGCCGCAGTGCTGTCCGAGCGGACCAGTACATGCTTGTCTGACAGCAGCTTCTTGAAGCAGCCCAGTGCAAGACGTACTGCTAGCAACTCCAGGCAATTGATATGCCAATGCAGCTGAGGCCCCGTCCAAAGACCCGACACTGCATGCCCGTTGTACGTGGCCCCCCATCTGGTGGCAGAGGCATCTGTGGAGACCACAGCGTGCCTGGACACCTGTTCGAGGGGCACTCCCACCCGCAGGAACGAGGGGTCCAACCACCGGATGAGGGTGCGAAGGCAGCTCGGTGTCACGGGGACACGGAGCGTGCCGCGCTGCCACGCCCATCTCGGGACTCGGCTGTGGAGCCAGTGTTGAAGCGGCCTCATACGGAGCAATCCGAGCGGCGTGACCGCGGCTGCAGATGCCATATGCCCCAGGAGCCTCTGAAAGTCTTTCAGTGGGGCCGCTGTCCTGCGCTTGAGCGAGCTCAGGCAGTTCAACACCGACTGGACGCGCTCCTCGGTGAGGTGCGCAGTCCGGGCGACCGAGTCTAGCTCGAGACTGAGATAAGAGATCCTCTGCCCGGGGGCGAGTTTGCTCTTGTCCCAGTTGACCCGAAGACCCAACCGGCTGAGGTGAGCTAGAACCATGTCCCTGTGTTCGCACAAATGCTCTCGCGAGCTGGCCAGGATCAACCAGTCGTCGAGGTAGTTGAGGATGCGAACGCCTTGTTCCTTGAGGGGAACAATGGCCGCCTCTGCAACCTTCGTAAAGACGCGGGGCGACAGGGCCAGCCCAAGGGGTAGGACTTTGTACTGATATGCTCGAGCCTCGAACGCAAACAGTAGGAAGGGTCTGTGGCGAGGCAGAATCGAGACATGAAAGTACGCGTCCTTCAGGTCGATCGCTGCAAACCAATCCCGGAGACGGACGCATTCCAAAATGCGCTTCTGCGTGAGCATCTTGAACAGCAGCTTGTGAAGGTACCGGTTCAAGACGCGCAGATCCAGGATTGGCCGTAGCCGACCGCCCTTTTTTGGTACAATGAAGTAGGGGCTGTAAAACCCCGACTTCATATCAGCTGGAGGGACCGGCTTGATTGCATCCTTCGCCAGAAGGACAGCAATCTCCGCCCGGAGAACAGGTGTATTGTCCAGCGACACCTGAGTGAAGTGGACACCCCTGAAAAACGGGGGACGCCGGGCGAACTGAATCGCATAGCCGAGTCTGATGGTGCGAATGAGCCAGCGGGATGGGCTGGGGAGCACTATCCACGCTTCCAGACACCGAGCCAGCGGGACCAAAGGCACCACAGACATACCGGGGGTGGGGCAGCGAAGCAGAGTACGGGGACCCGACTCGGACGGCATGGAAGCGGCCCAGAGTGTGGTCACACTCTGCGAGGCAGCAGTGTGTATGGGAGACAGCGCACGGGGCGCGGCCTGCACCATCACACTGCCACCTGACAGACGCACCCTCTTGTGACCTGGAGGTTGGCTCCGGAGAGCCAGCGGCAGTAGATGGACAGACATATTCACAAATTCCCCCCGGCCCTCCTCCGGGGGTGGGAGAGATGGTGGAAAACTCTCCTGAAGAGCAGGATCCTTCCCCTCCAGGTCACCTGTCTCAGGGCCGTGACTTCCTTGACCGCTTACCACCTGGCTTGGTTGAGACGGGCTGGGCACCACGTCCGCGACCGGCACCCTGCTGTTTGGCTGGCGTTGGCTGCTGCTTGGCTGACTTAGCAGGGGCGGAGGACGACACGGGCGGGCACCCTCGGCGACGAGCAGGCTGAGGCTGAGCCGCCGGTGGCAGGGTGGAGGCAGCAGCGAACCGCCGGGGCATGACGTGTTTGATAGCCTCAGCCTGCTTCTGTGCGGCAGAGAACTGTTGGGCGAAGTTCTCCTCCGCGTCACCGAAAAGGCCGACCGGGGACACGGGGGAGTCCAGGAACCGATGTTTGTCGGTTTCCCTCATGTCCGCCAAGGTCAGCCAGAGGTGGCGTTGCTGGACTACCAAGGTAGACATCGCATGACCAACAGAACGTGCCATCACCTTAGTCGCCCGGAGGGCGAGGTCGGTGGCAGCACGCAGCTCCCCCAGCAGCTGTTGGTCAACGCTGGGTTTGACCAGCGAGGCCTGCCCCGAGGTACCAATCCTCAAGCCGAGAGGGCCGGGACAGGGTGGAGGGTTCCACACGAGCCCGACACTCTTGACCGCCCGGGAAAGCACAGCCGTCAACTCGGGATCGGCCTCGGGAAACGCTACGGTCCCAGAGGGAGGCAGCGCAGCCAAGTCTTCATCTCCCGAGGACTCCTGCTCACCTTCAGATGCTGAGATCGACATCTGATCCGCAGCAGGTGCACCAAAGGAAACAGCTGGACAGTCCGTAGAGGGCCCAGCGGAAACCAATGGCAGCACGACGGGTTGCAGTGCTGGTGAGGCGGCAGAGGCCCACGGAGCGGGGAAGCCCTAACCATGATCCTCAGATCACCCTGCCTATACGCCGCCGAACCATCATTCCGACTGGAGCCAGAAAAAACGGTCAAACGGGGCATAGGGGAGGGGACCCCCGCTTCCTGAGAGTTAAGGAATGAGAGTCTCAATCTCAGCACTGCGATAGTCATATTCCCGCAGTGAGAACATGAACTATCCACAAAAGCTGCTTCAGCGTGCTGAACGCCCAAACACGTGATGCAGCGATTGTGCCCATCAGCAGGGACCAGGGAACGACTGCACCCAGTAACGCACAGACAAAATGACATCTTGAAAAAGACGCAGGGTTCATCTGTGAAGCTCTTTTAGAAGAGGAAGAGTCAGCTCTCTCGTGCTGAAGCACACAGGGAGTGACACGATGTGTTCGGGTACACCACTCCCCGAACACACCGGGAGGAACCGGCCCAAATCGCAACTGACAACTGCGTTTTATATGGGAAATTTGTTTGCTGTTAGAACAGCAGTTGAGAGCTTTAAGCTCAGGCTCCCCGGGAAGCTTGCGACCTCGCTGTTGTGCCTTAACACCAACACAAACAGACACTGAATCCTTAAAAAAGGCTGTTTAGTTTCACTTTAGTGAAGTCTGAAAGCTGGACACCAACTGTTGGCTCTGAAGCGAAAGACAGAGTGCTGATCTCTGCAATTCTTCATCTGCTTCCTATTTATATACACCTGTCGGAGGCGGTGCGCATTTATGCAAATATTGCATGCCAATTCCATTGGCTTGTTTTAGTTCACTCGAAGCTGATAGGGCTCTCTAGCGATATCCCAATTCGTCGGTCACTACTGATGTACGTCGAACGTGACTGACTGAAAGGGAATCCATGATATCATGTATCTGAACAACATGTCCAGAATCAGGCAGAAAAATAGGCCCACAACATTAAAGATCCAGTAGTATATTTAACCATGGGCATGGGGTACTTTTTATCCCTGTGTGCACCAAACCCATCTGGTGGGTTTGCTGCCAAAAAGCTCTTTTTTTTTAGTTTCATCTGACCATAAAAGCCGGTCCCGTTTGAAGTTCCAGTCTTGTCTGACAATTGAATATGCTGGAGATTGTTTTTGGATGAGAGCAGAGGATTTTTCTTGAAACCCTCACGAACAACTAGTGGGGATGTAGGTGCTGTTTGATCATTTTCTTAGGCTTTCTGAGACTCAAGACTCAGCTAATCTCTGCAATTCTTCAGCTGTGATCCTTGGAGAGTCTTTGGCCACTCAAACTTTCCTCCTCACTGCGCATTAGGACAATTTAGACACACGTCCTTTTCCAGGCAGATTTGTAACATCTTTGATAATAATAATAATAATAATAATAATAATAATACATCTTTATTGTCAACCGTGGTTGAAATTTGTCTTTGACTGCACCAGTAATACCATATACAAACACGTCACACACATATCAACAAAAGAGGAAAAAAAAAGAAGAAAAGATACAACATCACATCATCTTTCAATTAAAGAGTCCAATTGATACTACATCACATCATCTTTTGATTAAGGAGTCCAATTGCAGTAGGTACAAAGGACCTTTTATAAATATTTTGTCTTTGCTCTAGGCATTAAAAATCGTCTCCCCGAAAATAATGGAACAAACTGATCAAACAAAGATGAGTAGGATCTTTAAAAATACTCTGCTTTCCCAATGCAGCATGAATTGTACACCTTATCCAGGCTATTCTGAGGTCTACTGATAAATTTACTAGCTATTTTGGTGACCCTTCCCAAATTATTTTTCTGCTTACAATTCAGGTGACCATACCAAGAAGTTTACATTATAGGTCAACACACTCTCAACCAGTGATTTGTAAGCAACCTCCAATATATTCTGGCTCACTCCAAATCTACTCATTCTTCATATTAAAAACAAGCGTTGCATGCATTTTTAGAAATATAATTAATATTATCCCCAAAACTCAGTTTACTATCTATATATGTGCCAAGATATTTAAAATGATCAACAATCTCAACGGGGTGACTGTCTATCATTATGAGCACAACCGGAACTTCTTGCCTAGTGCGATTGATTACTAATTCCTTAATTTTCTTTGTATTTAGTATCAATGCACTATCATTACATCAACACAGGAGTTCCTCAACATATCTCCTGTATTCAACCACATCATTTATGTTATCATTTTGAAGAAGTCCTACCAGCGCCATATCATCTGCATACTTAAAAAGTGTAAAATTAGAAGTATGAATTATAAAATCATTAATATACAATGAAAATAATACAGGCGATCAGCCATTCTAGCAAAATATCAACCCTCATTGTGTGAAAGGCTGCAGTAAAATCAGGAAATAGAATGCCGTATGCATTCAAATTTTGCAAATGATTAGTTACAGTACATAATTCATAATAGTTAATACAGCATCATCAGTACCCCTTTTTTGTTTGTAAGCAGATTGTAAAGGATCACACCTTAAACGTACAAACGAGATCAGATTTGTAACAATAAACCTTTCCATAGTCTTACATAACATAGAAGTTAGGGCTATTGGGCGGAAATCATTTACAACACAAGCTGAAGGCCCCCTTCGGTACTGGGATTATCACACTTTTTTCCATAAGGAAGATACAATTCCAACATGCATCAGAGCCTGGAAAAAAGCCTTGTTGATACATACTTCAGCTGATGACAGCAACTCTTTAACACTTTGCCTCTAATTCCATCTGGCCCCCTGGCTTTACCACGTTTTATCTTACACAGTAAAATTGGCAGAGTTAATTAAGCAGTGTTATTCTACATTTCCTCTTAAAGCTGCAGTCCGTAACTTTTTTTGGTTAAAAATTATCCAAAATCAATTTTTGAGCAAGTACATAACCAACCAGTGTTCAAAACTATCTAATTATCTTGTCTCGATTCACAACGGTTAGCTTGTAATAATGTTTTATAATAAGAGCGACATGGTGGATTTCCACGGGAAATTCGAGCATGCAGCAGTTCGTCTGTGTGTCATTACGTCACGTCCGTAAACAGAAAGGAAGGAGTCCCGTCCAGGCTAGTCGGTTTTATCACGTGAGGATGCTGCAGATAGTGGCATGATTATAGCCTTTTCTCACAGCAGCTGAAATAATTAAACTTATAATTTTGATTGTAATCCAGAAAGGTCCAAATGACAATCATCAGTGATCAACTGGAGATTCACCCATAGTCAAAAAGCAAAAGACTTTGAACTGTGGAGTGGATACAGAAATGAAATCTACAGGTAACGCTAATATACACTAAATACACAGTCACGCAATGCTGATGTTGTTAAATTTAACAATTTGAGAACAATATAACAGTAATAATAATTTGCACGGTTTGGCATGATCTGAGCTAAGCGATCGTTAGATTTATTCATCATTGGCAGCGCAATTTATTGTAGGTCTAATGCTTTTTTCCTCAGTTGGTCAGAACAAAAGTGGCAGAAATGTTACTTGTTCAGATGATATTTTCCAGTGAAAATTCTTATATTGGTCATACTTTCAAGATGTAGAATCTGTGATTCTGAAATACAGTATCCACACCAGTGCGGTGACTGACAGCAAGCATTAGATTCATCCGCGCTGACGAGCTGTGCCGAGGCACAACGCACGTACAGATAACTGTTCTGCATATGACTGCAATTGCAGGTTTCAAACAGAGATGGCAACAAAGAGGAAAAATTGCGGACTGCAGCTTTAAGGAGTTAACTTAACAACAAATAGTGAAAGATACCCTCTAGTGTTGGTGAAAATTATCAGAGTTAAATTCTGCCTCGTTAACTTTACTCTAAGTTCCACCCCTCAAGCTAACGTCAAGGATCTGAACAGAAGTTTCTCATCATCTTCGCCACCGCCATTTTCTTTCACCTCGCACCAAAAGGTATTAAAACATCATTTTAATATTTTTATGTGAATAAATGTATAGGCAACGGCATAGGTTGTATTTTGATGAACTTCGTGTAATTTTGTAGGATCAAACTCCGAATAGAACTTGCAACTTCACAGTATGGTGGAGAATTTTTTTTTTTTGTCACAGTGTGGTAATGATAAACCTTAAATGATGTCAATTATTATTGACATCATAATGACCGATCAGGAACCTGATGATCAGATTGTGTTTTCCCAGGGACTTGCCATCAACTGCATGGTGATGTGCGGCGATAGCGGCAACATACACCTTGAGGGTGGAGGGAGACAGCCTTCGCTCCAAGCCCTCTTGCAGGAAGGAAAGCACAGATCTGACCGAGCATGATCGGGGGTCCTCTCGGTGAGAGGAGCACCATTCAACGAATATTTGTGTAGGCCCCGGGGCCAGCTGTGTGCCAGGGCATGCGTGCCAAGCGTGCTGCCAATCAGGGAATAAAACCACTGGCAGTGGGCAGTTTCTGGGGAGGCAAACAGATCTATCTGGGCCTCACCGAAGTGCTGCCAGATCAGCTGGACCGCCTGGGGATGGAGCCGCCACTCGCCCGCAAGTGGAGGCTGCTGTGAGAGCTCGTCGGCTGCACGGTTGAGCACACCTGGGACATGAATGGCGCGAAGCGACCTCAGATGCTTCTGGCTCCATAGCAAGAGATGGCGGGCGAGTTGCGACATGCGACAGGAGCGTAGACCACCCTGATGGTTGATGTACGCAACGGCCGCAGTGCTGTCCGAGCGGACCAGTACATGCTTGTCTGACAGCAGCTCCTTGAAGCAGCCCAGTGCAAGACGTACTGCTAGCAACTCCAGGCAATTAATATGCCAATGCAGCTGAGGCCCCGTCCAAAGACCCGACACTGCATGCCCGTTGTACGTGGCCCCCCATCTGGTAGCAGAGGCATCTGTGGAGACCACAGCGTGCCTGGACACCTGTTCGAGGGGCACTCCCACCCGCAGGAACGAGGGGTCCAACCACCGGATGAGGGTGCGACGGCAGGTCGGTGTCACGGGGACACGGAGCGTACCGCGCTGCCACGCCCATCTCGGGACTCGGCTGTGGAGCCAGTGTTGAAGCGGCCTCATATGGAGCAATCCGAGCGGCATGACCGCGGCTGCAGATGCCATATGCCCCAGGAGCCTCTGAAAGTCTTTCAGTGGGGCCGCTGTCCTGCGCTTGAGCGAGCTCAGGCAGTTCAACACCGACTGGACGCGCTCCTGAAGTATTTATGACAAAATTGTTTTAGTATCATCTCAATAAACATGTTAATCATGAACAAATGTTGAACAAACCATTAGTAAATGATCAGTATATGATTTATTGATAAAGTTGTAAGCTGGTCAGTGTTCAAAAGCACAAACATGCAGGTATGCTAAAGCACTATTTTTAAGAAGAGTAATTTATTTGTTTTGAAGTGGATAAACATTTATAAATGCCTTACAGTCAGGTGATTCCAGTGGATTATATTAAATCCTTTCCACAGAACACAAGTCTGTACTGATGAGTGAGTGTGTGGATCTAGTGATGAAGTGAACCTCTGAACCGGTTTTACCTTCCACTGAAGCTCACATCAGGTGCACAGAGTTAAACACTCCATGTGTGTCAGAGAAGACAGCAGTCTATACCCTCACCAGTCAGCACTTACACTGCAGTACACACTACAAAGTGTTCAACACCTGTTATAGATGATGTGTAAACGCATGAATAAATCATTTACAAAGCTTTCTGCATCCCCTATTCTAAAGTGTAAACTATTCTTCACTTGTAAATGTGTTACGTATCATTTGTAGACCTTTCTTACCTGTTAAAATTATTGTATATGTATACAAGTCATTTATAACACTTTCTGCATACCCTATTCTAAAGTGTAATCTATTCATCACTTATAAATGTTACACATCATTTGTAGACCTTTCTTTATTGTTACAAATTATTTGTATATACATGTCATTTATAACACTTTCTGCATACCCTATTCTAAAGTGTAAACTATTCATCACTTATAAATGTGTTACACATCATTTGCAGATGTTCCTGTTACATGATCAATCTCACTCCATCACTTTACCCAAGCCTAAAATTTACATTATTTAAAAAAAAAAAAAATCAACACTCTGCCACCGTTTAACCAGCACTTAATCATTTAATTTTTATCTTGTTTTTCATGGAACAGCTCCTCACCATAACATGAAAACGCACCATAAACTGATAATAAACGTAGTCCATTATTTCGAGCAAAGATTCTTATAATGTAATATAACCATTATACATTAATAATCGTATCAATCCGCCGTTTCATAACTTTCAAATTAAAATTGGCGCGTCTAAGAATACGACACAGATTTGCGGCAGTGACGTCAAACCTCGCTCCTTATTGGCTGTCACATTTGATTTGCGACTACCATAGAGTGTTTGCGACATGCTGAATTTGAGTTGCTGTGTTACATTCAGCGCGACGCTTAAAAGGATGGAAATGCAGATCAGAGGAATGTTTGCAGCGATTAAACACTTTAATTTCATTCTGTTACTCACACAAAATTATGATTTGCTGTCATTTCGCTGGTAATGTAGCACACGTGTCGTTTTGTCTGTTCTGTATACTGCTTTTTGTAAGGTTTTAAATAAATTATTGTGACTAACGTACATTTATCTGCCTGTTACACTGCGTATATTGCCAAAATGGTTATGCTTAAGGTTATAGGGTGGAGTAGGGAGCTTAAAATTATTCTTTTTATACAACAGTATATCAACTAAGATAACAGTCACTGTTAATATATCTATATTGCGTTTTTATTTTTGTGAAGTGGCTAAAAAGTGGTCATGTTTAGGTATAAGGGGTGAGTTAGGGGCTCAAAGATATCTATAAAATAGTAAAATATATTTGCATAAAAATATTATAATCTTTATATAAAAATATATAATTTAAATATCGGGATTCGTATAGATTTTTATATCCTGTAACTGAAAGGTATACTTTGCATATGGCAAATAAATGGTAAATTACAAATTGCAGTTTGTACATAATTTATAAAGAAGATCTGCAAATGATATGTAACACATTTATAAGTGATGAATAGTTTACACTTTAGAATAGGGTATGCAGAAAGGTTTATAAATGACTTGTATACATACAAATAATTTGTAACAGGAAAGAAAGGTCTACAAATCATGTGTAACACATTTATAAGTGATGAATAGTTTACACTTTAGAATAGGGGATGCAGAAAGTGTTATAAATGACTTGTATACATATACAAATAATTTGTAACAGGTAAGAAAGGTCTACAAATGATACGTAACACATTTACAAGTGAAGAATAGTTTACACTTTAGAATAGGGGATGCAGAAGCTTTGTAAATGATTTATTCATGCGTTTACACATCATCTATAACAGGTGTTGAACACTTTGTAGTGTGTACTGCAGTGTAAGTGCTGACTGGTGAGGGTATAGACAGCTGGACACATGGAGTGTTTAACTCTGTGCACCTGATGTGAGCTTCAGTGGAAGTAAAACCGGTTCAGAGGTTCACTTCATCACTAGATCCACACACTCCACACAGAACACAAGTCTGTGCTGATGAGTGAAAAGATTTAATATAATCCACTGGAATCACCTGACTGTAAGGCATTTATAAATATTTATCCACTTCAAACAAATAAATTACTCTTCTTAAAAATAGTGCTTTAGCATACCTGCTTGTTTGTGCTTTTGAACACAGACCAGCTTACAACTTCATCAATAAATCATATACTGATCATTTACTAATGATAATTTACTAATACTCATTAACTAATCACTGATCATTAACTAATAAATTATAAATGACTTATAGCCAAATTAATAAAACATTCATAAAATGTTAGTATATCACTTATTAATCATATATGAATGTATATTCATGTTTTAAATGATTTGTTGAACATTATCTAATAATTATAAATGACTATAACTGAATTAATAAAACATTCATAAAATGTTAACATATCACTTATCAATTTAAAATGTATAATCATGTTTTGTAAATGGTTAGTTCATCATTAACTAATAATTTACAAGTGACTTATAACTGAACGTTATTATAAAGTGTTACCAGAATTTTTGTTTTCGATTTGACTTACATGATTTAAAACCTGACATTTCAATGTTTCTTTAGACATAAGTCTCGTTTTTGTTTCATTAGTATTCACTAAGTTACACTTCATTTTCTGAGAACTATCAGATTGGACTTCATTCAGAGGGAGACGACAGATCACGCATCATCTTAGTTTTCTTCATTTTGCAAAAAGCACAACATTTTGTTTTTACTCTGAGTGTACACAAATAAAAGAAGACATTCTATAGTTTCAATTGATATATTACTTCTCTCTCTATGACAAAAAATGACAGAGTATTTTAAGTCTGTTTTGCTACAATGTGAAAAAAATCCTGCAAAATGTGCCGATGCATTGTTACCTGACTCCAGAGGGTTAAGAATGCCAACCCCTGTATCAAATCTTTTGGGAAAATTATTCATATCATTAATAGGCACAGTAAGTGGTAGGTTGCTATGCCTTTTATCATTCCTGCCCATCATTGTGTTCAGACCAACCAATGCTTGCCGAACATTCCCTGATGTAAATGTTTCCTCAATCTTATTCTTATAGTTTAATTTAGCTTCCCTCAGTTTGCCCCTAATAGCTCTTTTACACTCTTTAAAAGTAGTAAGATCCCTTCTACAAAAAGTTCTCTTTTTATCATTCAGACATCTTTTCAAGTCCTTAGTGACCCATATCTTATTATTTGGGAAAATTCTGATCGTTTTAGTTCCAGACTGTCAGGGTTCTGTGTTTATGTCCTTTGTCCTTAGTTTTCCTGCCACTAGTTTGTTCCCTTGGTTACCCTGATTTGAGATAATTAGTCCCAGCTGTGTCTTGTTAATTATCCTTGTTTGCCCCTCTGTTTTCCCTGTATATATTCCATGTATTCCATGTGTTCTCCCTCAGTCTTTGTTGGTTCTCGTCTGTATTTTATGTTTGTGTTGATGGTGTTGATGTGTACGCCCACCATACCTAAGTCCTCTCCAGAGCTTCTAGAGGACTTCTGACTGATCGACTACTGGTCAGAGCCCAGAATCGTCCGAGTCCAGAGGCGACTCTCTCCTTCGTCCCGAGTCCAGAGGCGACTCTCTCTTCGTCCCGAGTCCAGAGGCGACTCTCTCCTTCGTCCCGAGTCCAGAGGCGACTCTCTCCTTCGTCCAGAGGCTCTCCTCATCCTTCACTCTCATCCCAAGTCCAGAGGCAATGCTCTCCTTCGTCCCAGAGGATATTATAGTGCCTGTCTTGGTGCTTACATGTGTGTGTTTGGGCCACCCACACCTGACCAGCGTCCAGTGATGGCTCCAGTCCCTGAGTCTGCTCCAACCCACAAGCCAGCTTCAGCCCACAAGGTCCCAGAGCTCCTCCCAAGAAAATTCAGGGGGTTGGGGGGCACAGGACGCTTTTGGCGTGAGGTCACGCCTTCCGGGAGGAGGGAGTAATGTCAGGGTTCTGTGTTTATGTTCTTTGTCACATGTCCTTTGTCCTTAGTTTTCCCGCCACTAGTTTGTTCCCCTGATTACCCTGATTTGAGTTCATTAGTCCCAACTGTGTCTTGTTAATTAGCCTCGTTTGCCCCTCTGTTTTCCCTGTATATATATTCCCTGTGTTCTCCCTCAGTCTTTGACGGTTCTCATCTGTATTTTATGTTTGTGTTGATGGTGTTTCTCTTGTTTCCTGGATTGTTGATTAAAGTCTTCCTTGCTGTATTCTTCCTCAATGTGAGTGTTTATCCACCATGGCACCTGACACAGACACATTTCCCTCACAGAATTGTATATAGGCTGAGATTGTGTCCGTTATTTCATTCATATCCTTTCCAGAATCAAAAAGTCCCAGTCCGTAACATCAAAACTTGGAGCTGGTCTTGGTCTTGGTCTTGGAGCTGCTCAACAGAATCATTAGTCCATACCTGAATGTCCTTAGTAACCACTGCTTGCTGCTTGAGTTTGCTTCTGTATTTAGATAGCAAATGTATAACATTGTGGTCAGATTGACCCAAAGGTGGCCAGCATAAGGTTTTTTTTATACGTCCTTAACTTTTCCATAACAACAGTCCAGAGTGCGAGCTAGAAAAGTTACATATTGCTGCAATGAAGGGAGATGATCGGACAGGCTGCAAGTGTTAAAATCTCATAGAATAAAAACTGGTTGTTCAGTAGACCGGGAGATGGCACAATTATAGCGCTCCGCTAGTCTTTCAGCAGCCAATTCCATATTCGGACCAGGAACATAAGTCAGTATTATAGTTATTTGGCCAAATTCTCTTGGCAAATAAAAGGGTCTAAAAGACAATTTCATAATCTGATGTACAAATCCTTAGCCTATTTTTTATCAGCAAAAATACACCAGTATATCCATTTAGCGTAGGATTCGGCTGATTTCTTAGCCAGGTTTCCGTAAGGCAAAGGAGATTGCTCATTCTAAAGTCACAATCAAATTCCATTTTAGCAGCCAGTTCATCCATCTTATTGTTAATTGAGCGAGCATTAATCAATGTGATCACCGGAAGTGGAGGTTTATTCCCTCTGAGTTTGACCCGCTGTTTCACACCACCTCTGGATCCCCTTTTCTTAAGTTTGTTCTTAGCTGTTCCATCTGGACGGGGTCCTTACCTTATATCCTTTATGGCCTTTAAAAATTGTTCATCCTCAACAGGGCTGTGATACACCATAGATAACAAGTCCTCCCTCATGTATATCAGCCTTTTGCTCCCCGTCAGCTGCACGCAGTTAATCAGGCTGACTGCCAAGCACAGGAACAGTACTAACTTAAGAATCTCCATTTCACACGTTACGCAAACATTAACGATTTCAAATTTTACTTAAACTCCAACCTGGATCAAACTCACAACTCATATAATTTAAAAAAATAAAATAAATCAGCGAAAAAACGCTGGTGCAGTACAGGGTCAGCAGCAGAGCACGCACCCCTCCAAGTTGATTGGAACTTCTTAACTATTGCCCTGATAGTGGAAATGGGGATTTTCAATGCTTTAGCTATTTTCTTACAGCCACTTTATATTTTGTGAAGCTCAACAGCTGTTTGTTGCTGCCGCACTGTTTGAGTTAGAGCTCCATCGAGTTGATTCCTAATTGCTTGTTTTTTCACCTTAAAATCAAATGTTTAACCTATCATTTTCTCTTTTTACAGCGGGTGAACACATCCCCAACATTATTTTATAAAAAAAACACTTGAATTGCCTTGATATCGCTAGCTTTACCGGACTTTCCAAACATCCGCTACTAGCTTTATCCCGTTAGCAATAGCGGCGTGGTCACACTAGCGTTTGTACTCTTCTCACTCATGATATTATTGTTCATCTATTCTAATGGCGAGTGTATGGGATGTGTCTCTACCTTTGAGTGCAGGTGAGGACACATTCGAACTGCATGTGGTGCAGATTCAGTGCAGATTTGAACCCTTCTTGAGAAACAGGCCGAGGTACGGGAGTGGCAAACAGCGTTGGAAACATCCCGGGCTGATGCTCACCAATCCGCTGTAAATTTGCAGAGCAATATTAACACTCCTGCTTCCTCTACCCCGTTTGTTTCTCTGCACAGGGCCCGAGCACCCAGAACGCACTCATCCCAGCCTTCGTTCACTCCAGCGCCGTCACACCAGGGATTTCAGCCGCGGAAGGCAAGAGCCAGGCCTCGGACCAGGATCTCTCCCCCTCTGCCGCTCCCGGTCTTCGAGATCTCGACGAGGGGCCGCTTCTCCCCTCTTCGTGAGGCGGAACACGACGGCATGATCATCAGTGACTCTATCTTTGATCATGTCCACGCTATCTCAGCTAAAGGTAAGGTGTTTTCCTTGTGTTCGTGTTCTCGATGTCACTGCGCAAGTACCTGCAATCCTGAATGTTGACGAGAGCATTGGAGCTGTTGTTCTGCATGCGGGGGTGAATGACACTAGGCTGTGGCAGACAGAGGTGCTGAAGCAGGGCTTCAGGAGCCTGATCGAGATGGTACGAGCCACATCACCCATGACGAAGATCGTGTCTGAACCTCTTCCGACGTACATGAAAGGTTCAGTAGATTATTTGCTTTAAATGAATGGTTAATGTCTTGGTGTAATGAACAGAAGCTGCTCTTTATAAATAATTGGAATCTTTTCTGGGATTAGAATCAGAGCTGATCTTCTATCGGAGAACATGTCCAAGACGCTACGCACTGTATGACTAGTATCTGTATGTCAAACCTCAAATCACAGTCTGTGTTCTGCCCACTTAATTGATAGAAATGTGAGTGTAGTACAATCTATAGAAACTGTGTCTATTCCCCGAATAGTGAGGTTTAACAATAAAAATAAAGGATCTAGAAAAAATCTGATTGTGATCAAACAAGAAATTCACAAAATTACTGAACAAAAACTATTTCTAAATCTAGGGCTACTAAACATTAGATCACTGACACCTAAGGCAGTTATTATAAATGAAATGATCACAGATAATAGTCTTTGATGTAATTTGCCTTACTGAAACATGGCTTAAACCAAATGATTATTTCAGTCTTAATGAGTCTAGTCCACCTAGCTACTGTTATAAAAACAAATGCCATCTGATTTGCCGTGGCGGTGGTGTTGCAACAATCTATAGAGATATGCTTAACGTAACCTGAATCGTAACAAAGCACTGTTCGCCAGAGGAGAATTGGCCCCCCGACTAAGCCTGGTTTCTCCCAAGGATTTTTCTCCATTTTAACACCTATTTGCCACTTGTTTGCCACCTGATGTCACCTGATGGAGTTTGGGTTCCTTGCCGCTGTCGCCTTTGGCTTGCTTAGTTGGGGGACACTTGACATTTGATATTCAACAGTATTCTTGACATTTATTCAACAGTGCTTCTGATCTGCCTGCATTGACGCTATTCTTTAAGAGCTGCTGTGCAGCCAAAATTTATGTACCAGTTATCAATGTAAAGCTGCTTTGACACAATCTGCATTGTAAAAAGCGCTATATAAATAAAGGTGACTTGACTTGACTTGACATGCATTCTCTGTAAAGCTGCTTTGAAACGATATGTATTGTGAAAAGAGCTATACAAATAAATGTGAATTGAATTAAATTGAATTGAACAATCTTTTGCTGCACATCAGAACTATATTCTTTGGTTTTACTCATTGTGATGAATGATTAAGGGAATTTGGCATTTGTGTTTCCTCATGTTTATACTCCTGTGGAACAAGAAGTCATGGCTGGACAATTTCATGTTCATGATAACCTGTCACAGAAACGGTCTCTGTGGCTCCCTCCGATCGCCACCTGAGGGCACCATCACCGGAGTACTAGTCATTTCATGGACTACATTTGTGACCATTCTGCCTGGACTCTGATTACTCTTGTATTGTCTGCCGCCCGTCCTGATCTACTGCCTGGTATTGTCTCTGATTCTGTCTTTCCTACTACATTGCTGTTGCTGTTGTCTGACCCCTGCCTGTACGACCACGATCTTGTAATAAAGCTGCAAATGGATCTCCTCAAGTCTGCTGCCTCGTTACAGAAGACTTCGCCTGATCATGATCCAGCAGCGGTACATCGTCTAACCACTGAGCTTTCCACGCACAGGCCAGTGTATTAGCCGTGCATCAACAGCAGCTCACGCGGCTTACCTCTATCACCGAGGAACTTGTAAAGATGCTGCAGAGTATGCGTGTCACATCCGCCGAGATGAGTCCGCCATTAGCCACGCCACCTGCAGCTGCCGCACCGATCCAGAACACCACAAGTAGCCCACGCCTCACATTCCCCGAGAAATATGATGGCTCCCCGGCGAAATGTAAGGGCTTTCTTCTCCAGTGCTCCCTTTTCTCGCAACAACCTGTACTGTATCCCACTGAAGAGAGTCGCATTGCTTTCATCTGCTCGCTCTTAACTGGAAAGGCACTGGAATGGGCTACTACCGTGTGGATTAATGGGCGAACCTCGCACTCCACCCTCGACTCTTTCCTACAGTGCTTCCGCGAGGTCTTTGAACACGCCGAGGGAGGAAAGGAGGCGGGTGAGCTTCTTCTGACACTTCGTCAGGACGGACAGACCGCAGCGGAATATGCACTCACCTTCCGCACCCTAGCCGCTCAAACATCCTGGGTCGAGGACACCCTCAAGCTTCTTTTCCGCAAAGGGTTAAACGCAGAGCTACAATCTGAACTGGCTTGCCGTGACGAGGGGAGGAATTTGAACGGATTTATCGATCTCGCCATCCGCATAGACAATTTAATCAGATCGAGGCGCTCCAGTAAAAAGACACTGTCATTTCCTGCCACCACAACTTCTCTCAGTGAACCTGAATCCATGCAGGTCGGCACCACTCACCTGACTCCGGAGGAGAGAGACAGACGCATGCAACAGCACCTGTGTCTGTATTGCGGCCAGCCGGGCCATATGCAAGCCTCCTGCCCCACGAGACCCACCAGTCGAGGCGCTTCTGCGGTGAGTGTAAATTCTAATTCCTCTAACATCGTAAATACAGCTAAGCTGTTGTATCAGGAGGGAATAATTCAGACCGAGGCTCTGATAGATTCTGGTGCTGCAAGCAATTTCATGGACCTGGATTTTGCACAAGGCCACGGCTTTCCACTAATCCCATGCAATTCTGTGTTGTCAGTGGCGGCGCTAGACGGACGCCCTCTAGGGACTGGACGGGTTCGCTACACCAGTGATGACATCACTTTACAGATTGGATCTCTGCATAGGGAATCTATACGATTTTTCCTTATAAAGTCTCCACGACACTCCCTCATTCTTGGTTCTCCATGGCTCAGACAACATAACCCACAGATTTCCTGGTTGGACAATCAAATTACCCACTGGTTGGAGTATTGTCATCAAACTTGTATCCAGGCTCCCACACGTCCAGAATCCCACAAAACCTCACCCATCATCATCTCTCCCCACGACAAACTGCCCGCTGACTATCATGATCTTGTAGAAGCATTCAGTCAATCCAAAGCTTCTCAGCTTCCTCCTCATCGCACCAGCGACTGTGCAATCGAGCTGATCCCTGGCTCTACACCCCCCAGGGGGCGTATATTCCCACTATCCCAACCCGAGTCAGAGGCCATGAGGAAGTACATCGAGGAAGAGCTGGCTAAGGGCTTCATTCAACCCTCTATGTCACCAGCATCAGCAGGTTTCTTCTTTGTTAAAAAAAAAGGACGGAGGTATGAGACCCTGTATAGATTATCGTGGGCTCAACGACATCACAGTGAAGTTCCGGTATCCCCTGCCTTTGGTCCCCTCCGCTTTGGAACAACTACGCACAGCCCGGTTCTTCACCAAGCTCGACCTTCGCAGCGCCTATAATCTCATCCGCATACGGGAGGGGGACGAATGGAAGACCGCCTTCTCTACTACATCCGGGCACTATGAATACCGGGTTATGCCCTTCGGGCTGGTCAATAGTCCCTCAGTGTTCCAAGCATTCATTAATGACGTCTTCTATGACATGCTAAATAGATGGGTGATTGTCTACATCGACGATATTCTGATCTTCTCAGAGAACTACCCCGAGCATGTTCAACATGTACGATCTGTTCTCCAAAGACTCATTGATCATCAACTTTATGCCAAACTCGAAAAATGTGAATTCCATCAGACTTCCACGTCATTCTTAGGATACATCATCAGTGCGGAGGGCGTTGCTATGGACAACAGCAAGGTTCAGGCAGTGCTAAAGTGGCCTCGTCCATCCACAGTGAAGGAACTACAACGTTTCCTGGGGTTTGCTAACTTCTACAAAAGGTTCATTCGCAACTTCGGTCTGATTGCAGCTCCACTCACCTCCATGCTCAGAAAAGCAGGCACCCAACTGGCCTGGTCACATGCATCTACAGCAGCATTTCAAAGACTCAAAGATCTGTTCACTACAGCACCCATTCTGCATCACCCCGACCCTGAACGAGAGTTCATTGTGGAAGTTGACACCTCCAGTACAGGAATTGGAGCGATTCTCTCTCAGAGACAGGGCGATCCTTCTAAGTTGTATCCATGCGCTTATTACTCACGCAAACTCACCCCTCCTGAACAAAATTATGATGTCGGGGATCGTGAACTACTGGCCATGAAGGCAGCAATGGAACAGTGGCGGCATTGGTTGGAGGGGAGTGAACATCCATTCACTGTGCTGACCGATCACCGCAATCTTGAATACCTGAGATCCGCCAAACGTCTCAACCACCGCCAGGCCAGGTGGGCATTGTGTTCTTCACTCGGTTCCAATTCACAGTCACGTATCGACCCGGATCCAAGAACACAAAGGCAGATGCTCTTTCTCGACAGTTTGAATCCTGTGCCAATCCGCCATCCAGCGAACCTATCATACCCTCCTCAATAATACTCGCACCCATTCAGTGGGATATCATGTCTGAAATCGCTGAAGCACAGCAGGACGAGCCTCCACCAACCGACTGCCCCGCTACTCATACTTACGTACCAGCCTTTCTTCGTCAACGGGTAATACAAGAAGTGCATACCGCACCCAGCGCCGGGCATCCAGGCATCGCAGGGACCACCCACCTCGTGTCCAACCGGTTCTGGTGGCCATCTCTCTCTACAGATGTCATCACATTCATTCATCACTGCATCACTGCATCATCTGTCAAACTACCAAGTCGTCCCGTCAATCACCGGCCGGTCTATTACAACCACTCCCCATTCCACAGCGTCCATGGTCCCACATTGCTGTGGACTTCATTACTGACCTGCCCAATTCACAAGGACATACCACAATACTCACCGTTGTTGACCGCTTCTCTAAGTCTTGCCGCTTCATCCCACTGCCCAAACTCCCCACACTGCCTTGGAAACCGCTGAGCACCTCTGCAACACATCACGTCTATGGGCAGCTTTCTTCCAAAGACTGAACATAAATATCAGTTTGACATCTGGCTACCACCCTGAGGCCAATGGACAAGCAGAGAGACTTAACCAACTTATCCGCTATTTACGATCATACTGCCATCAGAACCAGGCTGACTGGAGTCGGTACCTCTTCTGGGCTGAGTACGCACAAAATTCTCTGCACAAACCCGCTACGGGCATCTCCCCTTTCAAATGTGTCTTGGGATATCAACCACCTCTCTTCCCTTGGTCCGGAGAACCCACAGACTTGCCTGCCGTCGATCACTGGCTGCAACGTAGCGAAGAGGTTTGGAATGAGGCTCATGTGCATCTGCAGAGGGCAGTAAGACGTTCAAAGGATCAGGCTGATCGCAATCGCCGTCCACAACCTAATTACAGACCAGGCCAATGGGTATGGCTCTCCACCATGGATCTCAGTCTTCGCTTACCCTGCAAGAAATTAGGTCCATTCAAAATCACACGACAAATCACCCCAGTATCCTATCGTTTAGCACTACCTCCAGAATACCGTATCTCACCCACATTCCATGTTTCTTTGCTTAAGCCCGCAGGTGGTCCGAGAGGAGAGGAGATCCTAGAGGAGACCCGTGGTCAGAGACCCCCTCCAGTCATCATCGAAGGCGAGGAGGTTTATCAGGTTCATGAGCTCCTGGGCTCCAGACGCCGGGGCAGAATACTGCAGTACTTAGTGGACTGGGAGGGGTTCGGCCCGGAGGAACGGTCCTGGGTCAATACCGACGATATACTGGACCCCAATCTCATCGCTGAATTCCACAGGACCCACCCGGAGCATCCGGCCCCTCGTACCCGTGGAAGACCCCGGCGTCGACCACCTCCTCGCTTCAGGAGCTGCTCGCGGGGGGGGGCGGGGGGCTCTGCCACAGAAACGATCTCTGTGGCTCCCTCCGATTGCCACCTGAGGGCACCATCACCGGAGTACTAGTCATTTCATGGACTACATTTCCCACACCACGTACCTGGACTGATTACACACCACCCACTCTTACACCTGCTGCTCATCCCATGGACTATAAATGACTCTCTGTTCCCTTCATGCTTCGCGAAGTCTTGTTTTGCTATGCATACATTTCTGAGCGTTTTCCCCCGTGTCTTGTTTATCCCGTGTATGACCTTGGACTGTCCTGAACCTCTGTACTCTGCCTGCCGCCTGCCTTGTGACCATTCTGCCTGGATTCTGATTACTCTTGTATTGTCTGCCGCCCGTCCTGATCTACTGCCTGGTATTGTCTCTGATTCTGTCTTGCCTACTACATTGCTGTTGCTGTTGTCTGACCCCTGCCTGTACGACCACGATCTCGTAATAAAAGCTGCAAATGGATCTCCCCGAGTCTGCTGCCTCGTTACATCACCCTGGTGTGCTAAAAAAATGTAAATATGAATGGGAATATACTTCAGAGATATTTTATTCATAAAACAATCTAGGGGTGCCAATAATTATGGCCAACATGTTTTGGAGAAAAACATTTATTTCATAATGTGATTTTTCCCCCCACTTTCAATTCTTTTCCTTCAATGAAAGGTTAGATTTTTGCTAATTTTATGAATTAAATATCAAAAGGATAAACAATGCAGATTTATTTTACAGTCATCTTTGATCATATTTACCAAGGGTGCCAATAATTATGACCACAACTGTACAACAGCTTCCTCTTTCATGGCGAAACATCAGACTTTGTCAGGCCGCAGGTGGCGCTATAACTGTAACTGAATTTTGCCATGTAGATGTTTTCAGGCCAGGACTCTAATAAAACATGTAAAGTTTGGGGCAGACAATACATGACTAATACATGCAAAGTTTTTGGACTCCATTCAAGGAGGCACCATAGAGCCCCTGTGCCACGCTCGGGTCCCAGCCTCTGCGGCGTCCTAATGGCCGCAGATTCCAATATGTGTGGCAATTGTCAAGAGTTTGTGAGCACGTTAAGGTCCCCAAAAATCCCCGGATGGTTGAGAAAAAAAAATCTCCTTTAAGGCTGATTTATACTTCTGCGTCGAGTGTACACCGTAGCTACGGCGTAGGCTGTTTGTACCACGCATATCCTTTTGACCTGCACCTCAGGTCAAAAAACTGCCGCAAATCACTCGGAGAAGAGCGAGCGTTTTCAACTTCCATAGGAATGAAAAAATGCTCTGTTTCAGGGGACATATGCAGTCATACTGCAACAAAAGTCGTAACCTATTTGCCGCTTCTCTGCCGCTTCTATTTGTAAGCTTCTCTGACAACGTACATGACAAGCTGCTTCTTCTTCGGCTTTTGCCTTGATATGCAACATGACCGCAGACACTGCCTACTTGTGGTTTGCAAGCACGTTGACGCGGACAACAATGCAGAAGTATAAATGAAAACAGATGCATAGCCTACGGCGCAGAGGCTCCAGTGTAGGTCTGACGCAGAGGTATAAATCAGCCTTTAGAAAAACAATAGGGCCCTGTGCCTCAGTGACTTGGGCCTAAATAATCCAAAGGAAAACAATAGGGCCTTCACCCTTTCAGGGCTTTGACCCTAATAATAATAATAAATGGAGCAAATCCAATAGGGTCCCCACACCATTGGTGCTCAGGCAGTAATAAAACGAAGACAAACTCACTTATGTTAAACAAATAAATATTTTTTTATTAACAAAAGTTATCTTGCGCTTTTGCCTCTGCTATCATACTGTCAATGATTACAGTTACAGTAAAATTTAAATTCACCATCATCAGTACCCACCCTCAGCCGATTTTCAGTACAGTATTTGCAATGACCACCCCTTGTCCAAAACTAAGCATATTGTCTAAAAGAAAAGTTATGATTGCAGCATAAATTTTACACTTGACTAAACAATGGTCTGTGCTTCACACCCGCTCTGCGTTGTCTAGCTTCGCTTCACCACACAGATTAAACTCCACACAGCTAAAAAAAAACAGGCTGGGTGAAGATTAATCATTAATATTTCGGATATAAATATTTCTGTGAAAAGTGTTAAGTTGCACAGAAAAAAAGCCCAATCTAGGACCTGCGCTGAATAGTTTAAGTGGTACTGCTATAGCAGCAGAGCCAGAGGACTATTATTTTGCTGAATAGACCCAGGGAACAACTGATGATGTCACATGCTCAGATTTGCTTGAACAATCAGGGGAAAGAGGCATCTCATGACCGCCCACATGTGGAAAATTAATTTTGGAGTCATTTATCTGTTTTTTTACCCATGAACCAAAAACAAAAAATCAAGCCGAAATATATATATTTTTTTTTTCCTCCGTTTTTTTCGAAAGAAAACAACAACAACAACAACAAAATCAATAAAGGCAACATTTTCTTGTTTCTAATTATTTCAGAACTGAATTTGGTGACAGAACAGTGTGTTACAGTGACGTTAGTGAATATTTTTCATAATATAAAATGAGCAAAAGGGTTTTGGATTTTGCACTTTTCAGACGGTCCCTTCGGACTTGTCTCTCCACTGCCTGCTCATAGAGATAAATTTATATTATAAAGCTCATTTGAGGAAAATTGGGTTGTAGCTCATTGTCTACATTACTATGATTGGACATATCTGCATTTGTGTTTAAACAACGTTTAGCTCAGGAGTTATTGATCCGGGAAGTTCGAATCTGTGAATATATTGCCAATTTTACTGAACTCTTCGAGTTAAGCACTGACTGCATTTCTTTATATTTGAGTCCAACAAGTTCAAACTCTATGAGCAGTGCATTATTTGTGTGCATTTTTAATGTACGGAGCTGACTGAAACACTGCCAGCCAGCGGGACATTATACAGGAAGTGTTTGTCCAAGCTCAAAACAGGTTTTGCAAGGGAATTCTAATATCTTTGCGAGGGAAATATTTGTGAGGGAATGCAAAAGATTTGAAAATGTTTTTCCCTTCCATCCCAAATTTTTTTTCCACCACCACATCCCTTTAGGGTCTCTGTACATTTCAAATTGGAAAACAAACTATCAAAACATACACTGACCTTTTATCTTGACATGACATTTAATAAAGGAATGTTTTCCACACTGTTTCATTAAATTGACACAATGAATAATGTTAATCAATATCACTATAAAACAGTAATATTTACCAACTAATCTTTATCTTTAATATACTGTATGAAAAATGGCACTTTAAGTGAACACTACTAAGTGATGTAAAAATTACTAAAACAGATTTTTTAATCAATTAATTTTAAAAAAGCATTTTGTGTATTACCTGTCTCCATGATGAACTATACTGCATTTAAAAAGTCATTGTCTGTTTTATAACTGCAGTGCATCTGAGATCTATTACATTAGACCTGGCATTCAACATTTAGAACTCTGAGCTTTCCTTTGTTGTTTCAAAAGTAAGTATGCTTCCACAGTCTTATTCTGTTTCCAATTAATGCACACCCTTCAGTTTTAATGCATTTCTAAATGCTTGAGAAGGCTGCAAGACTGGTATGCATCAGCATCCCTCATTCCAGCAACATGGAAATATTTTTACAACACAACCTTTTTCTTATTATGGTGTATTTAAAATTTAAAGGTGCCATAGAATGGAAAATTAAATTTACCTTGGCATAGTTGAATAACAAGAGTTCAGTACATGGAAATGACATACAGTGAGTCTCAAACACCATTGTTTCCTCCTTCTTATGTAAATCTCATTTGTTTAAAAGACCTCCGAAGAACAGGCGAATCTCAACATAACACAGACTGTGACGCAACAGTCGGGATCATTAATATGTACGCCCTCAACATTTACATATGCCAGCTCATGTTCAAGGCATTAGACAAGGGCAGGCAGTATTAATATCTGGATCTGTGCACAGCTGAATCATCAGACTAGGTAAGCAAGCAAAGACAATAGTGAAAAATTGGCAGATGGAGCAATAATAACTGACATGATCCATGATATCATGATATTTTTAGTGATATTTGTAAATTGATATTTGTAAAAGGGGCATCAGCCTGAATCTGCACATTTCTAATGATGCCCCAAAATAGGCAGTTAAAAAAATTAATAAAAAAAAATCTATGGGGTATTTTGAGCTGAAACTTCACAGACACATTCAGGGGGCACCTTAGACTTATATTACATCTTGTAAAAAAAAACGTTCTAGGGCACCTTTAAATGAAGTTTTGGCCTCAGAGTTAGCATCCTTGGACAAATTTTAAAACATGCACTCTTCAAGATAATTCAAATTCAGACTTTAAACCATGACTCATGACTCTGCAATGAATTGATTCATAATTTTCTTGAATGTTTCACTATACTACTACTACTACTATAATAATAATAATAATAATACTAGTCTAATACTTTACTTTAAATTTAAAAGTGACTAAAGGCAAACATTATTGTGTATTCAAAACAATATGTTTTTGATTGAAATGTAAAACAACTTAAGATATCTGTTATCTTACCTTTATTCCATCGATACCTGGAATACCAGGTGGCCCAATGGAACCCTACAAGTGAAAATTACATATTGCCATTAGACATATATTTAAAATAAATTAGATATTAATTTAGATATAGAAACTAGATAGTTTAAAGTTTCTGGGAAAAAAAAGGAGTTAAGTTAGTAGTATCATTACTTGTAGTTAGTTTGTCTCTAACATTGTCAAAAAAAAAAAAAAAAAGACATGTCTAGAATACTTTGGTAACACTTTACAATGTTAATTGGTTAACATTAGTTAATGTATTAACTAACCATGAACAATACATTTGTTACTGTATTTGTTAGTATTTGTTAACATTAGTTAATAAAAATACAGCAGTTCATTGTTTGTATACAACTCTTGATTTTAATAACGTATTAGTAAATGATGAAATTAATATTAACAAAGATTAATAAATGCTGTAGAAGAGCAGTTCATTATTAGATAATGTTAAGTAATGTAGTTAACTAATGTTAACCAATGAACCTTATTTTTTACCATATTAGTGGTAGGGTTGGGTATCATTTGATTTTTTTGTAATTCCAATTCTGTTTATCAATTGCAATTCTTATTGATTTCCAATTTCAATTCTAATAAGGTTAAAAAATGAAGTCAAATGTTTAGATATCAAACAACTGTCTTTTTGCCAAACATTTCTTTGCAGCCGAATACCATGAACAAAAATCAGCAGCCTATAAAGAACACTAAACAAACAAAATGAACTAGATTAATTAATATAAATGTTAAAGATTATTAAGACAAGTAAACAGTCTGTAACGAATGGATGTGATCAAAATGCTTAAGGCATCATAAAATCCTTCATTTTCTCTCTTGTTGTTCAAAATAAGTCATTGGCTCCTAAGAGTCGCAAAAATCAGTTCTCTTCAAAGGTTTGTTATCACCTAGGCTCCCATGAACAACCTTAGTAGAGATGGTGTCTGGAGCTCTCTGCAAGCTTCAAAGACAGGAGGTGATCCCCTCTCTTCATCCCCCATCAACAGACAGTGCCAGCCATTTGGTCCACAGACTACAGACAAACTTCCAATACACTTTGGAAAAGATCATTGACTCCATTTCTACCCACAATCAAACTGTCCTAACTGTCCTAACCTTTCTTCGGATGAGACGTTAAACTGAGGTCCTGACTCGCTTTGGTCGTTAAAAATCCTAGAATGTCCTTCGAAAAGAGTAGGGGTGTAACCCCGACATCCTGGCCAAATTTATCCATTGGCCTCTGTCCATCATGGCCTCCTAATCATCCCCATATACTGACTGGCTTCATCTCTCTGTCTCCTCTCCACCAATAAGCTGGTGTGTGGTGGGCATTCTGGCGCAATATGGTTGCCGTCGCATCATCCAGGTGGATGCTGCACATTGGTGGTGGTTGAAGAAATTCCCTCTTCCATATGTAAAGCGCTTTGAGTACCCAGAAAAGCGCTATATAAATGTAAGGAATTATTATTATATTATTATAACTGTATATAGTATTTTCCCTGTGTTTCATGTATGTCTTTGTTATATTGACCTAATTATGATTCTTTAGTTATGTAAGGGTAACTTCAAATGCCCAAATCCAGGTGTATGTATTACTGCTTTAATGTCTTTGAATCCCCATCTTTCTTGGTATCAAAATAATCCTCTTTTCATTTCATAAGTAACAGTGTATAGTATGCTATGACAAAATGCATCAGAATATTTATACCATGGTTTTCTGTAAAACTGCACAAATTCTTCAGACCAACATAAACATGCAAATAGGGTGACAAGATAAAACAAAGACTTTCTCTTGGTCAATTTTGATTGGTCACCTCACCAAAATGTGAACTGATAGGGCCTTTAAGAGTCCTCAGATCAGGTACATCTTTGCTCAATCTCATTTGAGACCATCGTTTCCCTTTTCCTTCCAGCAACTTTATCTTAAAGTTAACTTCATTGGATTCAACGTGGACCACACAGAAGAACCCAAGTGAACGCTTCAGCGCACTCCTGACAAAATCATCAAGAATCTCCAGAATCTAACGCATCTGGACTTATTCAGCAACAAAAGTCAATGCAAGTACCCGTTTGCAGCCTTTAGACGCGTTTCCAAGTTATTGTGCCCCTTTTAAGGTGACCCTGATTCTTTAATATTTTCTCGCAGGTTGTGCTTAACTGTTGTAATCTTGCCATTCTCTTCTCAATTCAATTCAAATTCAATTCAAAATTGCTTTATTGGCATGACTGTAAATCATACAACATTGCCAAAGCATACATAAAACAATAATAAAAACATCTGTATAATAGAAGAAAATATTATCAAATATTATAACATAACTTATACTTAAATTAACAGTGTAACAAATTAGAAGATGTCTGAACATTTGATACCACAGTGTTTAAACACACACACACACATATATATATATATATATATATATATATACACACACATACTGAGGGTCACTGTGGTGGACGGTAGGGAAACACACTGAGGTCAGACACAACACACACATTACACACATTCACCTGCTGTCTCTCAGGCTGTGGCACATCCACACGTATCTCGCAGCCAGTGCTGCTGTCTGTCCCTCTCCTAATATTATCTTTATTTGCTCTACTTCAGTCATGGCTGTAAAGTTTTTTGTTAAGTTACTGAATTTGGTGAAGTAGAAATCTCTAATATTTATGGCAGATCTCTCCTGTCCTGCAGTGAACACACACCCTTTGCTCTCTGGGTAACCAGTTCTTTCTGTGTCTGCCGGTTTTGATGGCTAGACTGTGCTCACTGAGCCTGTACTTGGTCAGGATCCGTCTCTGCTTTGTGTCTTTGACACTTTTGAGATATTTTTCTAATTCATAATTTGATTTTAGAGTTCGATAGAATTGTAATTTACTTTGTGTTTTAGTTTCCTTGTCCCAATGTTCCAGATATGTATTTTTAGATTGTTAGAAAAATTTGGTTTATTTTTATGTTTGGATGAGAAGCAGTGCTGGTCTGAGACTGGTTAGTGTTAGTAGAGTTAGTCAGGTTAGTAGGTCTCAGAACCAACTGACTGAGGGGACTTTTTTGGGGGTTCAGTTCTTGGGTTTGTAATGCTTTAAAATGTAGCGATTGTAGCGTATGTTTGTTGCCAATTCGTATTGCACATTTGTTGTTCTCTCTCTCTCTCTTTACTTTCTTTCACTTTCTTTAAGTGGGAACAGTGGGTGTTGGAAACCGAGTATGCATTGAAACGGAATAAGACCTGTGGTGGACTGACGGAGAGAGTTCTGGGCGTACTCGGCCCAACCCAGAAACTGGTTCCAGGAGTCCTGGTGGCCGTGACAGAAGGTACGTAGGAAACGGCCGATCTCCTGAATCTTCCTCTCCATCTGCCCGTTCGTCTGGGGATGGTAGCCAGAGGAGAGACTTATGGTCACACCTAGGAGCTTGAAGAATGATTTCCATTCTCTGGAGGTGAATTGGGATCCACGATCAGATACAATATCTTCGGGCAGTCCATAATATCTGAACACATGGTTGAACATGAGCTCCGCAGTCTCCATAGCCGTTGGTAGTCCAGGCAAGGGAATTAGTCTACATGACTTGGAGAATCGATCCACAACCACCAATACGCAGGTGCAACCGTTGGAGACTGGAAGATCTGTTATGAAATCAACTCCTAGGTGTGACCTGGGGCGGCGGTTGGGAACGGGCAGAGGTTGGAGATTTCCGGAGGGAAGATGTCACAGGCTCTTGGAGATGGCACATTCCCGGCACCCCTGTTTGTACCTTCTGACGTCGGATGCCATGTTGGGCCACCAGAAGTGCTGTTTAAGCAGCGAGAGGGTTTCATTGACCCCTGGGTGGCCAGTGCCCAGCGATGAATGCAAGAATTCCCCTGCTGCTGTGACAATACCGCTCCCACTCCCGTGGTTGAGGCATCCATACGGCATGACGAGATACTTGTAGTGGCCAGTAGGGGTCACGAAAGCTGTCTTCCACTCATCCCTTGGAGGCTCTTTGAGGACAGAAGACATCGCTGAAGTGGGAGTAACATGCAGGGATGTCTGTAGAACGTTTCTCGAGTGGACTTTCCACAGAAGTAGCATAAACTTGGATCTTCTTGGAACTCAGGAGACTTGACACAGGATGCTTGGAAGCAGTGACTTGAGTTTCTTTGGATCTTGGACAACGTGGAACAGGAAACTCAGGAACAGAAACTCGGGACTTCCTGGAACTTGGACGACTTGGAACAGAAAACTCAGGAGTAGAAACTTCTTTGGCACTTGGATGCCTTGGAGTCGGTAACTCAGGGAAACAGTCAGGAAAGCATTGGTTACCCCACTTCAGGATTTCTCCTGTCCTCCAGGAGATGATGGGGCTGTGCTACTCAAGCCAGGGGTGCCCTAGAATCACGTCAGCCGTTGACTCTTTCAGAACCAGCAGTTGAATCTCCTCCATGTGAAGAAAGCCGACTTGAAGGTGAAGAGGTCCCACATGCAACGAACTTGACGGAGAGGCTTTCCAGTTACTGAGTGGATTTGGTAGATCTTGGGCGTTGCAGTGGTTTTGAGCTGGAGCTGATGACAGAGGGTTCTGGAGATGAAGTTACCAGCTGACCCAGAATCGAGGAGCGCGTTGACTGGAAGACAGAGATCAGCAGCAGTAAGGGTTACAACAATCGTGAGTGGTTTCATCTTATTCAACACAGGCATGATAACACTCACCATGGGACGCACAAGGCGGAAGGGGCATTCAGTGATGAAATTCCCTGATCGACCACAATAAATACAAAGATTCTGGGTCAGCCTCCTCTGTCGTTCAGCAGACGAAAGACGTGAGTATTCAACATGCATGAGTTCGCTGGCTGGTTCTGGGTGGCTGATGGATTCTGGCTGGCGGAGGGGAGATGGAAACAGAGGCTGGCCCTGGTGCTCATCAAGACACAGCTGTATACGAGTGGCAAACCTGATGAATAACTGGATGAACTTTTCAAGGCTGATGGAATCCTCGTATGCAGCGAGATGCAACCGCACACATGGATCGAGCCCTTGTTGATAGGTGGTGATCAAAACTTGTTCATTCCAGCCACTTGCAGCAGCTAAAGTCCGGAACTGTATAGCATAATCAGACACAGACATTAAACCTTGTTTCAATTGGCATAATCTCTCACTGACTGATGAATCCCAGGCTGGTTTTCCGAACACTTCCTTGAAGTGATTGACGAAGCTGGAGTATGACTTGACGACGGGATTTTTCTGTGTCCAGAGTGGTTCAGCCCAATGGAGAGCTTTTCCTTCGAGTTGAGAGATTATGTATGCCACTTTAGTGCTATCGTCAGGATACAGGTGCGGTTGCATCTCCAGGACCAGCGAACACTGCAGGAGGAATCCGTTGCAGTTCTCCGCCAGACCAGTGAAGGGCGCCGGTTTGGGGAACAAGGAATGCAGCGGGGAATGAGGAATGAGGAAGTGGTCGCTGGAGGTGCAGGAGTGGAAGTGCTGGTTAGTGTGCGACGAAGTGCATCAACCAGGTCTTGAAATGGATCCGGATGGCTCATCTTGGTTGTTGATGGTGTTGGTCTGGTCTTCTGTTACACACAGAAGGGGACGGAAACACAGGTAATAGTTAAGTAGGGTTTATTTGACAACCAGAGGATGAATGGCAGAATGCAGGTGAGTAACGGCAGGATAGTTCGTGACGATGGCAGTGACTGGATCTGATACAGGTTCTTATCTTTGCCCAGGGACGTGGATGCAGGCAGGTGTGGAACAGACTGGATACGGTGGCACTCACTGGAGACACGGAGACACTAGGAATCACGGAGAACACTGGAGACAGGTAAACAGGCTTGGAAGGAGTCCTTAAGGTAAGCATAGCAGGTAGGTATGCATTAATGAGACTGGACAATGACTGTGTGATCTGGAGTGTCTTTTGTAGTGCTGCTGATGAGTGAGGTGATGCGTGTCAGATGGAGCTAGTTAATACTCAGGGGAGGGAGTGCATTGTGATTGGGTGAGTGAAGAGCCTGGCATGTCTGTGACAAAATGTAATCAAATGCAAAATAATACTTCAAGGTTTTCTTTTTATGAATAAAATATAGATTAATCCTTATTAAGGTTACAAAACCTAGTCAGTCAAGATCAATGAGTGAATTTCTCTTTGTCTTTTGTGTTGTTAGCTTAACATTAAGATCCAGTATACTGATACACGTTTTCATTCTCAACTGTTTAGTTTTTCATGAAGCATTACGTTGCGCGTCAGCTATGATAAACAGACTTCCACTCTCGCATTGCGTGTGTAACAGTGACAGCAATACAGCTAGTGAGAGTTGTGCAGGTAAACCACTGCCAATCGCTAGAGAATGCGGTGTTTAGCGTCATTGTCAGGGCACTTGCCTCACCTGCCAGCAGCGAATGGGCTAAGGGTTCGAGACCGACTTGGAGCAGGGTCGTGGAGGGAGGGCATCTGAACTTGACAAAGCCGACATATAGTATTTTTTATTCAGTAAATATATTTGTTTGACAGGGAAGCTGTGCACAAACAGGATATATTCATTTATTTATATATATAAAAAAAGCACCCCAGAAAAAAGGGCACTTTCTCTCAAGGAAGAAAAAGGGCAGGTGCTCAAGCCCCCTTTTATGTCTATGAGTACACATGCCTGGATTGGAGAGTGAGTTTTGGAGGCAGAGTAATGAAGAGAGGGGTGGGTTTGTTTGGGTTGATTTCAAATATCAACAATGTCCAATAGCGTTTTTGAAAATCTACTTATCCCACCTTTAAGACAAACCCAACTTTGTTTCTGAGTATACTTGCCAAGACAGGTATTTTGACATAAATTTGTGTGTATTTGTCCATTCAAGCACAAGACAAAAAGAAAGAGAACTCAATTCAGTATACACGCGATATTTGAGAGGCAGCTTTCTCTGTGTGCACTTCAGATGTGTGCACACAGAAAAAAAGTTTTCTTTTGTGTCTTCTTCCACTTGATTGGTTTAACATCACATTAAAACACACAGGAATCAATTGTTAACGATTTACATTCTAATGATGATGAGGAAGGCAGATTAAGTGGTTCAAAATAACAACAAGATTGATTTTACAACATGAGATAGAGTGCATGGCACAAACAATACCGGACAAAGGAACGTGAGAAACAGAGGAACGTAAATACACAAGATAATTATCAGAATACTAACAGGTGTGATCAAATTAATCAGTAACCATAGTAACAAACTAGAGGTGGGAAAATTAACAGGAAGCAGGTGACTGATTATAAACAAACTCAAAGTCCATGAAAATCAAACTAAACAGAGCATAATCATTACAGTAACTATGTTTCCATCCACCTATTTTATGCGCATTTTGGGATATCACATAAAAAAATGCTGGGCACGTGGCACGGCATCTGAAATGCTGTTTTTGGTCATTCTGTAATGCCTGAGCAAAGTCTGTCATTAAAGTGGTTTAATTCCCTCCCAGAAGTGCCTCACATGATTGAGTTCACAAATACAACCCGAATTCCGGAAATGTTGGGATGTTTTTTAATTTTGAATAAAATGAAAACTAAAAGACTTTCAAATCACATGAGCCAATATATTATTCACAATAGAACATCGATAACATAACAAATGTTTAAACTGAGAAATTTTACAATTTTATGCACAAAATGAGCTCATTTCAAATTTGATGCCTGCTAAATCCCTGAAATAGATGTTGTCTGGAGGGGAGTATATGTTGCTCTAAATGCTTTATATACCTTTCAGCATTCACAGTGCCTTCCAAAACATTCAAGCTGCCCATACTGTATGCACTTATGCACCCCCATACCATCAGAGTTGCTGGCTTTTGAACTGAACGCTGATGACACGCTGGAAGGTCTCCCTCCTCTTTAGCCTGGAGGACATGGCGCCCATGATTTCCAACAAGAATGTCAAATTTGGACTTGTCTGACCATAGAACACTTTTCCACTTTGAAACAGTCCATTTTAAATGAGCCTTGGCCCAGGACACAACGGCGCTTCGGGACCATGTTCACATATGGCTTCCTTTTTGCATGATAGAGCTTTAGTTGGCATCTGCAGATGGCAACTTTGGATTTTGTTTACGGACAGTGGTTTCTGGAAGTATTCCTAGGCCCATTTAGTAATGTCAT
Source organism: Culter alburnus (assembly GCA_028476615.1). Taxonomy (NCBI): domain Eukaryota; kingdom Metazoa; phylum Chordata; class Actinopteri; order Cypriniformes; family Xenocyprididae; genus Culter; species Culter alburnus. The sequence continues at coordinate 60,350 of JAOTNS010000175.1, forward strand.
TGACACAATCATGCCGATGAGTGATGCAGTGTCGTCTGAGGGCCCGAAGACCATGGGCATCCAATAAAGGTCTTCAGCCTTGACCCTTACACACAGAGATTTCTCCAGTTTCTCTGAATCTTTTGATGATGTTATGTACTGTAAATGATGAGATTTGCAAAGCCTTTGCAATTTGATGTTGTGGAACATTGTTTTTAAAGTATTCCATAATCTTTTTACACACTCTTTCACAGCTCAGCCCATCTTTACTTCTGAGAGACTCTGCCTCTCTAAGACATCCCTTTTATAGCTAATCATGTTACAGACCTGATATCAATTAACTTAACACTCTGAGGTCTGAGGTATCGCCGGCGATACCACCGCGGTTTTTTTCTTACCAGTGTGAAAGAGACTCAAAATACTCCGTCAATGTTGCACATACAATTAAGAGTTATACACCATTTTATCTGTTGAATATATTCTTTTATTTGTGTACACTCAGAGTAAAAACAAACTATTGTGCTTTTTTAAAATAAAGAAAACTAACCTGAAGCGTGATCTGTCATCTCCCTCTGAACGAAGTCCTGAGAACTGATAGTTCTCAGAAAATGAACTGTAACTTAGTGAATACTAAGTTACTAAAAATTAGGCTTATGTCTAAAAAAACATTGAAATGTCAGTTTTAAATTGTGTAAGTCAAATCGAAAACAAATATTCTCTGTTTATGTAATCTGTATGAAAAGAGAGCCATGTCAGAAGTCCATGATTCAGCTCATTATCCGCTAATGCGGCCACGCCCACGGAGCGTTTTGAAAAGTGTTTTGAATAGCCATAGTCAGCGATCTCTGGCCTCTGTTAGTTCAGTTCCTGGAGAGTCACATGACCTGTTCTTCTTTAGATAAATTTGTGGACTAAAGGTGTACAGAGCGCCCTCCAGCTGCAAGTATGAATTGAAAACACAGTATCCAGCGCTCACAGTGATGACAATAAATATTGAATAAATATTACTCCTCTGTATAGAAAATTGACATAAACATATGAGAATCCATCCATATTTCTCCAAATGTGCATGCTTTTAAGCTAAAAGCCTATATGAAATGCCACAGAGGTAACATAATTGTTCAGACACTTTGCATCACAGAAATACATTATATTTTAAATATTTTATTATATTTTATACATTATATTTTATTTTATTCTTTTATAATAAAATACCATTATTTTAAATTGTAATAATATTTCACAGTATTGCTGGTTTTTCTGTATGTTTGATATACACCATATGATGAGCTTGAGACATGATCACAGAGGGTTTTTTCACAGCCTACCTGACTGAAAGAGCTCATCATTATGCAAGTCATTTCAGGTCATCATTTTGTGATTCTTTTGTCTTCTCTGGTGAGAATCACCCATTATTCATGATTATTCACGCCTCCATGCATACTGTGTTTTTTGACAAAAAGTGTCTTACAAAATTTAAATCTCTCTATTGTTTTATATGAACAAGCAGGCATCATAATTTTTACATCATTCTGAAGCAAAAACTCTAGTCTACAACCTCCAATAACCAGAAGTCTTGTGAACACATATATATTATTTTTTTGTCCTTATTTAAGTGACTTAAGTTTTTTGTTTTTTCAATAACCATGCATAAACGTTATTCCTTCAAAAATACAAACATGTACATACATGTTTCTCACATATTATGGTAGCCTAGTTCGTGCTGAATACAGTGTAATGACACTTTTTTCATTATTATGTTTATGAACAACTGAAAAAAGCACAAATGTCAGGGCATGTCAAAACTTCTCCAGGGCCCCGGAAATCCTCAGACCCCAGAGGGTTAATTAGTTGCTAGATGTTCTCCCAGCTGAATCTTTTCAAAATGTCTTGCATTTTCAGCCATTTGTTGCCCCCATGCCAACTTTTTTGAGACCTGTAGCAGGCATCAAATTTGAAATGAGCTCATTTAGTGAATAAAGGTGTAAAACTTTCTCTGTTTAAACATTTATGTTATCTATGTTCTATTGTGAATAAAATATTGGCTCATGTGATTTGAAAGTCTTTTAGTTTTAATTTTATTCAAATTTAAAAAAACATCCCAACATTTTTGGAATTCAGGTTGTACCAGGCATTTCAATGCAAGATAACACAATCACGTTTATTGTGTTTCATCTGAACGCTCTGAGGCACAAATAATTATATATGAAAATTATTATATACAATGGCTTCTATTGCAGAAACTTCCATTTTTCTTAATGATATTTAACGCCAGTGTATCAGGAAGTGACGTTTTTGTTGACTCACTGGATGGAAACAGTGCTTTATTTGAAAATGTTAAATGCAATATTCAAAATCTGCGCATAAGTTACGCAACTTTGGATGGAAACATAGCTATTGACAAGAGAAATAGCAATTTTAACTTTACAAAAAGTATTTGACTCCTGACCTTAGGTATCTGATTCCATCCGATTTTGATTCCTAACCCTGATTTGTGGAATCTTTAGTGTGTTGTGTAGGAGCATTGATGTTTCTCATCAACAAACCATCTTGCGTGATTACTGGACTGAAAGGTTTTTATTTTTTAAAGGAAATAATTTTTTCAACTAGACTAGATTTAGACATGCTTGGAAACAGTGAATTCTCTATTTAATTTCTTTATAAAAATCACCAAACATTTCCTGTCAAGAGATTTGCCAAAAAAAACAAATATTCTGTAATAAGGTTGCATACATGAAAAAGTAACTGTTTACATTGGGACTTTGGGATGTGGGTCTGCCACAGGGCACACCCAAATGGGGCCCTGAGGTGAGTGCAGTCATTGACACAGCAGTGTGTCATCGGCCTTAGTGTCCTGAGGAGACTGTCGACTGCTGACAGCTCAAACAGACAGCTTTATTGAGGATACTTTGAAAACACCGGCAGCTACCTGATATCAAGACCAGTGTTGCCAACTATATTCAAAGGAAAGTAGCTAAAGCCTACCCAAAAAGTCGTTAAAGGTTGCTAGATGACGTCATGCGTCAATTAGCATATTTGTGACATCATCATGTCGTACCTGCATTCTGCCTGCCTAATGTTTTTTTCTCTTCTAATCAGTGCTCACAGACTGGATTTTGATATAATAGCTATAATATGGCTGAATGTCCAATAAAACTGTTCTCATTTCCAATATATATGTTTTTTTTTTGTCAGACAACAGAACGAGTATATGATATAGTGAATAATTACATATTGGATGAAAGCCCTCGCGCTCGCGCAGTACTGGTGACTTTTGGCGACAGAGGTTTGTCCAAAAACTAAAGTCACTAAATCTAGCAACAAAATCCCTAAGTTGGCATCACTGGTCAACAATGTACATGTGCTATATATATATATATATATATATATATATATATATATATATATATATATATATATAAAAACTTGTGGGACTCTAATGCTGTGTGTTAATGCTCTGCTTTGTGTCTTTTAAACTGCCATTCTCAAGTTATTCAGTGGAGCTATTTAGTAATACATAGGCAGTGGCATAGGCAGAATTTTATTTTTTGGTAGAGACTGGGCAAAAGTGAGTGGGCACTTTAACTTATTAGGGTCCTTCACAACCCTACATATTCCATATATCCAACATAGCTACATTGCAACTCCACATTTCAACTCTATCCATTCCAGTGTTCATTGTCAAATGATCCTTCATAAAGCATTTTAATATGCTCATTTGGTGCCTAAATATAATTTATTATTATCTATGTTGAAAACAGTGCTGCTTAATATATTTAACATTAATAATATTTTTTAATCAATACATTTTTTTTAAGGATTTCGTGAATAAAAAAAAAAGTTTAAAAGAACAGCAGTTACAAATTTTGTAACCATCTAAAAAGTCTTTACTGTCAATGTTCAATATAATGTGCACTAAATCGAAGTATTAATTCATTAAAAAATGTTTCATTCTTATTGTAAACTTCCTTTCACAATTAATGGTAACATTTATAATAACGATCAGTTATAAGTCATTTATAAATTATTAGTTAATGATGAACTAATCATTTACAAAACATGACTACATATTCATAAATTATTAATAAGTGATATACTAACATTTTATGAATGTTTTATTAATTCAGTTATAAGTCATTTATAAATTATTAGTTAATGATGAACGAATCATTTACAAAACATGACTACACATTCATAAATGATTAAGTGGTATGCTAACGATTTACGAATGTGTTGTATGTTATCTTAAAATGTGTAAATCATGAAATAAATCAAATCATTAGTAGATGGTGGATAATTATTAGCTGATACATTATTTATCACTTATAAAGGTCCCATGACATGCTACTTTTTGGATGCTTTTATATAGGCCTAAGTGGTCCCTAGTACTGTATCTGAAGTCTCTTTCCTGACATTCAGCCTTAGTGCAGAATTTCAGCCACTACAAGCCAGTCCCACAATCCTCAGGATGTGCCGTTTCTGGGTCTGTAGCTTTAAATGCTAATGAGGAGGAGAGAGGCGGGGCAAGGTGGAGGTTGGGTGTGGCCTTAACCAGTTTGCGGCCACTGTACCATGTGCTAATGTTGACAGTGGATGTATCGCAATGGCTCGTAGACACGGAGTCGTTCAAGCGTTTCAGTTTGACCCAGAATCTGATCCGTTTTTGTTATTGTTTCCTGTTTCTGGTGTTTCATTTTGCAAGTATTTTGACTGTTTGCCTGGCTTATGACATTGATGTTGGATTCCCAAATAAACTGCAATTGGATCTTAACTAAGTCTCAGAGCATTCCGTGACACTGGTCTGTGTTCAAAAGCACAAACATGCAGGTATGCTAAAGCACTATTTTTAAGAATAGTAATTTATTTGTTTTGAATTGGATAAACATTTATAAATGCCTTACAGTCAGGTGATTCCAGTGGGCTATATTAAATCCTTTCACTCAACAGTACAGACTTGTGTTCTGTGTGGAGTGTGTGGGATACAGTGATAAACCTCTCAACCAGTTTTACCTTCCACTGAAGGTGCACAGAGTTAAAGACTCCATGTGTGTCAGAGAAGACAGCTGTATATACCTTCACCAGTCAGCACTTACACTGCAGTACACACTACAAAGTGTTCAACACCTGTTATAGATGTGTAAATGCATAAATAAATAATTTACAAAGCTTTCTGCATCCCCTAATCTAAAGTGTAAACTATTCATCACTTGTAAATGTCTTATATATCATTTGTAGACCTCTCTTACCTGTTACAAATCATTTGTATAGTATGTATACAACTCATTTATAACGCTTTCTGCATCCCCTAATCTAAAGTATAAACTATTCATCACTTGTAAATGTGTTACATATCATTTCTAGATCTTCCTGTTACATGATCCATCTCATTCCATCACTTTACCCAAGCCGGAACTTTACATTTTTAAAAAAATAAATTAACACTCTGCCACCGTTTAATCAGCACTTAATCATTTCATTTTTATTTTGTTTTTCATGTGACAACTCCTCACCATAACATGAAACGCACCATAAACTGATCATAAACATAGTCCAAAGATCATAAATGTATTCCATTATTTTGAGCATTTTATTCCAAGTCTTCAGAAGTCTTATGATACCACCGTGTGAGGAAAAGATTCTTATTCTGTAATATAATCATTAAACATTAATAATCATACATATCCGCCATCTTATCCATTTAAACTTTCAAAATTGGTGCTTCAAACCATGTCTATGCTTCAAACACTATGGCTGTGTCCGAAAACTGGAAAATTCTTCCTATGAAGGACACATTTCAAGGTAGGAAGGCATCAAGGCATGTCCGAATCCAATGTTAGCTTCACTTCCTGTCTACTGAGATACCTTCATCTGATCTATTTCTGAAGGCAGCATAGATGTATCCTTCACTACTTTTGAATATCCCACTATCCTGTGTGTCCATTCTGACTGTTTAGTATGTTTTTGACCAACATTTTGATGTCATTTCTAGTGAGAAATTACTACTGTAGTAATTAAATATTTGTTTAGTTCTCACCAAAGCTCGCGCTCTTTTGCGGTATTAGACTGTTACGATGCCTCAGAAGTCTGTCCGAAATCAGTTTCGTTAGGTACCTTCATGCACAAATGCTGCCTTACAAGTCATTGCCTGATAGAGCAGCGAGGCAAAAAGTCATGTTCCTAGGTTTTCGGATGCAGCCTATGACACAGGTTTGCGGCAGTGACATCAAACCTCGCTCCTTATTGGCTGTCACTTGTGATTTGCGACCACCATAGACTTGTTTGCAACATGCCAGATTTGAGTTGCTGTGTTGCGTGAAATGCAACACGATGCGTCACGCTTTGGAGGATGGAAATGCAGATCAGGGGAATGTTTGCAGCGATTAAACACTTTAATTTCATTGCATAACTCACACAAAATTATGTTTTGCTGTCAAAGCACTGGTAATGTAGCATGCGCGTTGTTTTGTTCTTGTTCATTATACTGATTTTAGTAATGTTTTAAATAAATTATTGTGATTACATTTATCTGCCTGTTACACTTTGTATATTGTCAAAAATGGTAATGCTCAAGATTATAGGGTGGAGTAGGGAGCTTAAAATTAATAGTATATCAACTAAGATAACAGTGGCTTTAAATATATCTATATTGCTTTTCTTTATTTTTATGAAGTGGCAAAAATGTTTTGGTATCAGGGGTGAGTTAGGGCTCAAAGATATCTATATAATAGTAAAATATATATGCATAAAAAATATTTATAATTTAAATATCATATGAGGGATTTGTATAGATTTGTATATCCTGTAACTGTAAGGTATCTAAACCTCCTAACCTTTCATCTAAACCTTTGCATATGGCAAATAAATGGTGAATTTAAAAATTGCACATAATTTGGACAGAACAAGGTCTATAAATGAAGACATTTACAAGTGATGAATAGTTTACACTTTAGATTAGGGGATGCAGAAAGCATTATAAATGACTTGTATACACATACAAATGATTTGTAACAGGTAAGTGTTACAACCATGGACTTTTGGTTATGTTTACATTTAGTTCTGTCATGTCTTGTTCTATTCATTTGCCCTCATTGTGTGTGTTCTGATTAGTTAACCATCCTCACCTGTTTCTGTTCTCCCTGATTACGTTCTCCCTCATTAGCTCCTCTATATAATCTTCCCTTTCTGTTCAGTGTTTGTCGGATCTCGTTGTAATGTGAGTTGTGTACCTTCCTGTCTGTGTTGGATTAAAAATAACCTGTGATTCTGATCTTCTTCATCGTGTTCTCATTTGTACACAACACAACTGTAACAGAAGATCCGACCAACAAAGTGTTAAGTGTAGCAGCGTTTTTTCGTTTTTTGGTTTCTTTTTGTTTGGTTTCCCCCTCGTCATGAATATCCCCGCTCTTCGTCTTCTGTGTTTGGAGCAGGGGGAACAAACATTGGAGGACCATACGTGGACCTTCATAGAGACTGCCTATTTAACACACTACCCGGACTACTGCCTCTGCACTTTCTACCGGGTGAGCTTGAACGCCGTGTGCAGAGCGCAGTTGTCCGGAGAAGGTCCGTGGCCAAATTTCGCTGCTTTTGTGGAGTGGGTGCTGGCGAGCTGTAACTCGACATTCACCATCTGCTTCAAGGAAGAGGATCTCACCAGTATCACTCCAGACCCAGACCCCGACCAGCAGCCATCCTGCAGTACGGAAAGCCCACACGAGTCATCGCCGAGTGGAGCGACAGAGCCGAGGTTTGCCGCGGAGTCAGAACGGAACGAGACGTCTGATCAGGTGCGTGAGCTGGCTGCAGCGCTCGTAAGGAGCTTACGGTGGAGAGCGAGGACATGGAGGAAAGCCCCGCCCACTGTACTGCCGCTGAGGGTGAGCAAGGCGTGCTCTGGGGAAATTAATTAATAGATTTTGATTCTGAAGTAACTTGTCTTCTTTCATCTGAACCGCCTATCGGTTTTAAACTGCCTGTCTCCCCGCTGGTCCCGTCCAGCTCAGAACTGCCTGTCTCCCCGCTGGTTCCGTCCAGCTCAGAACTGCATGTCTCCCTGCTGGTTCTGTCCAGCCCTGAGTCTGTTTTCCCTCCCTGCCTCCCTCTCCCACCTCCTCCCATCTGCTCCCATTCATCATCTCCGCTGCTTCCTGTGAGTCCCTATGCTCACCCTCAGCCCTCCATCTGTGATGTGGGTTCGCTATGTGTCTGACAGTCTACAGCTACGGTGTGGTTAGTGGTTCCCAGGTCTCCACCTCCAGCCTCCGCGACCAGGACTCCACCTCGGGCTGTTGGTCCATTAGCTCCTCCTTGGCTCCAACCTCCCTCATCTCCACCGTGGCCCACCAGTCCACCAGTTCCGCCAGGCTCCATCCTTCCTCCGGTTCCTCATTGGTCATTCATCGGCCTGCTCTCACCTCAGGACTACACTCCACCAGCTTCGGCTCGTCCCTTCGTCCCTCTGGCTCCGTTGGCTTCCTCACTCCCCTTCAGCTCTACCTTGGTCGTCTGTCGTTCTGGTTCCTCTGCAGCCTTCTGGAGCCCCGCCTGCACCTCGGTCGTCAGAGCTGTCGGCATCGCCATGTCCCGCCAGATCCTCAGTGCCGCCTTGGCTCGTCAGCATTTCGGCTGGACCCTGGTCTCCTTTTCCACCTGGTCCACCTCAGTCAGTCACTGCCCAGGTGTCATCAGCCCTGCCTCCACCATGGCACCTCCCTCCATCAGCTCCACCATGGGCAGTCTGCTTGGCTACAGTCTGGGTTCCACCGTACTCCTCCTGCTCCAAGTCCCTCCTGTTTCCAAGGCACCTCCCACCATCTGCGCCGCCCTGGTTCATCCTGTCTCCTGTTGGGTCTTCTGCCTGTTGTCCTGTCTACCCTTCACCTGCTCCTCCGCCACCTGAGCCCCCTCCCTCCCTCCACAGTTGGTCTGTCTATGGCGCGAGGCCGCGCCTACCAGGGAGGGGACGTACTGTTACAACCATGGACTTTTGGTTATGTTTACATTTAGTTCTGACATGTCTTGTTCTGTTCATTTGCCCTCATTGTGTGTGTTCTGATTAGTTAACCATCCTCACCTGTTTCTGTTCTCCCTGATTACGTTCTCCCTCATTAGCTCCCCTATATAATCTTCCCTTTCTGTTCAGTGTTTGTCGGATCTCGTTGTAACGTGAGTTGTGTACCTTCCTGTCTGTGTTGGATAAAAAAAATAACCTGTGATTCTGATCTTTTTTGTCGTGTTCTCGTTTGTACACACCACAACTGTAACAGTAAGAAAGGTCTACAAATAATATGTAACACATTTACAAGTGATGAATAGTTTACACTAGATTAGGGGATGCAGAAAGTGTTATAAATGACTTGTATACATATACAAATAATTTGTAACAGGTAAGAAGAGAAAGCAGAAAGCTTTGTAAATCATTTATTCATGCTTTTACACATAATCTATAACAGGTGTTGAACACTTTGTAGTGTGTACTGCAGTGTAAGTGCTGACTGGCGACGGTCTTCTCTGACACACATGGAGTCTTTAACTCTGTGCACCTGATGTGAGCTTCAGTAGAAGGTAAAACCGGCTTAGAGGTTCACTTTATCACTAGATCCCACACACTCCACACAGAACACAAGTCTGTGCTGATGAGTGAAAGGATTTAACATAACCCACTGGAATCACCTGATTGTAAGGCATTTCTAAATGTTTATCCACTTCAGAACAAATAAAGTACTCTTCTTAAAAATAGTGCTTTAGTATATCTGCATGTTTGTGCTTTTGAACACAGACCAGCTTACAACTTCATCAATAAATCATATACTGATAATTTACTAATGGTTTGTTCACCATTTGTTCATGATTAACAATTGTTTATTGAGATAATGATACTAAAACAATTTTGGCATAAATACATCAATGATTTGTAAGTGATAATGTATCAACTAATAACTTATCCACCATCTACTAATTATCTGTTTGATTTATTTCATGATTTACACATTTTTAGATAACTTACAACACATTTGTAAATCGTTAGCATACCACTTAGTATATCACTTATTAATAATTTATGTATATATAGTCATGTTTTGTAAATGATTAGTTCATCATTAACTAATAATTTGTAAGTGACATAACTGAATGTTATTATAAAGTGTTACCCAATTAATCATTATTTTATATTCTTAGAAAAGAAACAGGCTTCCGTGATATGTAAAATTTGTAAGTGACTTATAACTGAACGTTATTATAAAGTGTTACCCAATTAATCATTATTTTATATTCTTAGAAAAGAAACAGGCTTCCATGATATGTAAAACAGAACATAACTTCAACTGTACAGTACCTTCTGTCCAGGAGGGCCCTCGGGTCCCTGGAAAGAGAAAATGACAAAAAGGAGTTAAAACAGGCAACCTATTGACCCAACTAAATTAGAGCAATTAATTTATTTAGATTAATTAGATTAATTTAGATATGATAGAACAATCTTCTGAACTGCATTGCACTTTAACCTAATATTTTCTGCTAAGTAACTATTGTGACTGTTTAATGAGGCCCTAATTATGAAAAGTGTGGACATTGATATTCAAATGATATATATTCAAAATCTTTTTCTTTTTTGTATTTTACTTTACCACACTGTGATTGTTCAATATATTAAACTGAGCATAAGAAAGTGACATGCCTTTGGAGTGCATCATTAAACCTAAGTCCAAAAAGAAAGGCCATTTCTTTGTTTGATTGATTCAGGCATCGACCCAAAAATTTGTTGGCATATGTACACTTGCAAGCAGAGGAGCCAGTCTGATATAAATTACTGTTCAAATCTCCTTCCTGATCAGCACAACAAAGCATTATCATAAAAGATATATTAAATTGTTACAGTGTGTAAAATAATAGTCACATCAGGCCATAAAAGACAAGAACAAGGCAAAAAGCCAAGATTTGCCCTCAGATATTTGGCCAGATGACAGAGGAGGAAAATAGGCACAAAAACACACTACAGCCTTAAACTGTGAAAGGGCACAATGCCTTCTTGTACACACATGGTGCCAAAACACATGATAATTTTTTAACAGTCACTGATTTTTTTTTTTTTTTTTTTTTTTTTTTTTTTGGAAGGCTCATAACATCATCAAATATTTTTCCCCCCTGTCTGCTATCTTTGACACCTCAGCTCATGCACTAGCCTGGAGCTAAGATGGAAATGAAAGACTATACTCTACAAGTTCTGTGGATGCAAAGAATTTACCCCAGCAATTTTCTGTTGAGTAAATGAACAAAGATATGAAGGCAACAGCCTTTGTTGCACAACATTGAGAGCAGACTGCAGTAAGGACACAGCTTGATTTAATTTAGGTGCACTGCAATAAATCACTGTGTCATCAGAATAAAAATAAAAATGGGCATTCTTAATGCTAAAATCAAGATGATTAATGTGGATAATAAAAAGTAAGAGGCCCCAAAACAGACCCCTGAGGAACACCCCTCATAATCTGTAAAGGTGCAGATGAATGAACTTCCATTCACACACGTTGTGTCCTGTCCACTATATAATTTTCAAACCAGGATATAGTGTTATTAGACAATCCTATTCATTTAAGTTTATGTTTCAATATACTGAAATCAACAGTATCAAATGCCTTAGATAAATTAATAAAAAGTGATGAACAATAAAGTCCTTTATCAAGTGCCTCAATTATGTCATTTAAGGCATTTAATTGCAGCTGTAGTTGTGCTGTTTTTTTTTTCTTTTTTCTAAAATCTGACTGATTGTATGACAAAATATTATGTTAAGTTAAATAAGAAGACAACTGTTCACTAATAAGTTTTGAAAACCTTGATAAAATACAAAGTTTAGAAATTGGCCTATAGTTCCCTTTCAGTCAGTCATGTTCGACGTCACGTCGGTAACCGACGAATTAGGAATCTTGCCAGAGAGACCAATTTACTTAGAGTGTTAAAGCTACAATTTGTACATTTTTTACCGATAGAGGTGGCCTATTCAAAACAAAGTCATAGCTTGATGACGCCAAGTTTGAGCGCGGATTCTTGGGAGATCTCGTCTTCACCTCACAGTCAGTGGAAAAGAATCGGGATGGGCTCGGGCAGAAATCATATTCATGGATGAGATTATTAACGTTACTGTAGTATGAAGCAGAGCAGGATGAGTGCTGTTGGAGCTGAGCGAGGCCACTGGAGTGATTGCTAATGAGAGACGAATGTGACACATTGTTACGTACAGAAGGGGACAGAGACACAGGTATAGTTAACCCTCTGGAGTCTGAGGCTGATTTGGGGCCTGGAGAAGTTTTGACATGCCCTGACATTTGTGCTTTTTTCAGTTGTTCATAAACATATAAATGACAAAAGTGTCATTACACTGTATTCAGCACAAGCTAGGCTACCATAATATGTGAGGAACATGTATGTACATGTTTGTGTTTTTGAAGGAATAACGTTTATGCATGGTTATTGAAAAAACAAAAAACTTAAGTCACTGAAATAAGGCCAAAAAAATAATATTAAATCTGTGTTCACAAGACTTCTGGGTATTGGAGACTGTAGACTAGAGTTTTTGCTTCAAAATTATGTAAAAATTATCCTTCCTACTCCTTCATATAAAACAATAGAGAGATTTAAATTTTCTAAAATCTTTGGTCAAGAAACACAGTATGCGTGGAGGCGTGAATCATCATGAATAATGGGTGATTTTCACCTGAGAAGACAAAAGGATCGCATAAAGAGCTCTAATGACCTGCATAAATAATGAGCTCTTTCAGTCAGGTAGGCTGTGAAAAACCCTCTGTGATCATGTCTCAAAGCTCATTATGGTGTAAATCAAACATACAGAAAAACAGCAATACTGTGAATATTATTACAATTTAAAATAATGGTATTCTATTATATACTTTAAAATATAATGTATTTCTGTGATGCAAAGTGTCTGAACAATTATGTTACCTCTATGGCATTTCATATAGGCTTTTAGCTTAAAAGCATGCACATTTGGAGAAATATTGATGGATTGGAGGGTGATGGAGCTGTAACCTTGGATGAATCTGCGGTAGAAATTTGTAAAACCTAGGAACCTTTGTAATTCTTTCACGGATGTGGGAATGGGCCAGTCTTGGACAGCAGTTACCTTCCTCTCGTCCATGCGGACGCCACTGTGATTGATGTTATATCCTAAGAATTGCACTGAGGGCTGATGGAAACTGCATTTCTCGGCTTTGAGGTAGAGCTGAAAGTCCCTCAGGCGTTGGAGGACCTCCGCAACATGGTGGCGATGGTCGGCCATGCTACGGGAGTAAATCAAAATGTCGTCTATGTAGACCAGGACTGATTTGTGCAGGAACTCCCGGAGCACCTCATGCATGAAGTCCTGGAATACGGAGGGGGCATTGACAAGTCCATACAGCATTACCAGGTACTCGTAGTGGCCGGTAGGGGTAACGAAGGCTGTCTTCCACTCGTCCCCTTCACGTATCCAGATGAGGTTATACGCGCTGCGGAGGTCCACCTTGGTGAACACAGTGGTGCCGTGTAGATGTTCCAGTGCCGATGGGACGAGAGGAAGTGGATAGCGGAATTTAATGGTGATCTTGTTCAAAGCTCTGTAGTCGATGCAGGGCCGCAAGCCTCCGTCCTTCTTCGCCACAAAGAAAAAGCTTGAAGCAGCAGGGGAAGTAGACGGGCGTATGTAGCCTTGCGACAGAGCTTCATTAATGTACTCCTCCATGGTGTTCTCCTCTGGGAGGGAAAGGGAGTAGATTTTCCCTCTGGGCACTGGCTCACCGGGGATGAGGTCAATAGCGCAGTCCCATGGCTGCTTGGAGGATTCTTTTGGACAGAAGACATTGCTGAAGTGGGAGTAACATGCAGGGATGTCCGTAGAACGTTTCTCGAGTGGACTTTCCACAGAAGTAGCGTTGACTTGGATTCTCTCAGAGCTTAGAAGACTTGACACAGGAAACTCAGAAGCAGAGACTAGGATCACGTCAGCCGTTGATTCCTCCAGAATCAGCAGATGGATTTCTTCCGTGTGGAGGATACCGATTTGGAGGTGAAGAGGTTTGTCACCTACACAGTGACGAACTTGTCAGAGAGGTTTTCCAGTTACTGAGTGGATCTGGTAAACTTTCGGCATAACTGTAGTTTTGAGCTGGAGCTGGCGACAGAGGGCAGATGAAGTTTCCAACTGACCCAGAATCGAGGAGGGCATTGACACACCAGAAACGAGGACACTAATCAAATCAGAAACCATGACAACTAACTAAAGGTGGGAGAACTAAACAAAGGGAGACATGTGACAAAACGGCGTGCACCCTGGAGGTTGTGGGCAGGTGCATACAGGTAGCTTGCCTCCAGGGTGGTACCGACCGTTCAGGGGGCCATGGTGGATCAGGCAGTTCAGGGGGCCGTGGCGGATCGGACAGTTCAGGGTGGAGTCTGGAGCTGACTCAGGGACTGGAGCAGAGTCTGGAGCGGGCTCAGAGACTGGAGCTGACTTGGGGACTGTAGCAGGCTCAGGGACTGAAGCGGAGTCTGGAGCTGACTCAGGGACTGGAGCGGAGTCTGGAGGGGGCTCGGGGACTGGAACGGAGTCTGGAGCGGGCTCAGGGACTGAAGCGGAGTCTGGAGCTGACTCAGGGAGCTTTCAGGTGGGTCTGGATGACAGCTGGGAATGTCCTCATTAATTTTCTCAATAACAAAATCAGAACCATTCAGCCAGAGGACATCATTAATATATTCAACCAAAGAAGAGCTGCTTTTACCAAGAGAAAGGAACTGATACAGCTCATCATCCAGTCCCTCCCGAAAACAGGCTTTGAGCATATGAGTGTTCCAGCTCACCAGGTTGTAATATAGCAAAAACTTCAGCAGATCTTTGCCGCTCAGCCCATTCCATTGTTTTAGGTCCTGTCATCTGTTACGGTATGTGACCACAGGCAGAAGAAAGCAGGAGAAGCAGGTTTCCAATGAACTCAAAAGGTTTAATAAGAACTCAAAGGGTAGGTAACACATCCACAACATAACAGTGACAGGAAAAAGAGTGAACAAACCAAGGAGTACTTATATGGGAACTAATGAGGGAACTGAGATAATAAACAAGACACACCTGAAACGAAGACACTAATCAAACCATGAAACCATGACAACTAACTAAAGGTTGGAAAACTAAACAAAAGTGACAAACAGACAGACATGTGACAACTCCACAGAAAATCCTTTAAATTTATTTTATTCAGAACAGAACAAGAACAAAAAATAAGTAGCTATATATTATAAATTGAAACACAAATTAGGCTATAGTGGCATTCATTATAAAGCAGAAATGAATTTATTTAAAGCAAAACTGAGTTAGGCTCACATTGCCTACCTCTCTCATTCAGAAGGAATCCAAACATTTCCATATTCGCGATGTAACATTTATTGCTTGCTGAACTACTGTTCCTTATGTAAATAAGGCTTTATATTTCACTCTTTTTCAATATCCATGTAAAACATCATCCTTCACATGCGCAAAAATGTGTTTGGTTGGGCGTTGCGCGTTGCTGACGAAGGACGCGATAGAAACGGTCCCTCCAGCCGATATGAAGACAGGGTTTTACAGCTCCTACTTCACATCTCGATTCTCCTTCAACACAGGCCATTCCTGCGCTTTGCATTAGAGGGTTGAGCATATCAGTACAAATTCCTGCCCTTCGGGCTGTCCCTGTCTCCCTGCAATCATTACAAAAGTTGTGGAGGTGGCCCTTGTTCCCATGAGAGAACACGGCACTTTTCTCAGGATGGAACTGGATTCGGTCGAACAGACAGCACACCTCACAGAGGAACGTGCTCAGTCAGTGTTGAACTGCTTGAATTTGTTCAAAGGCAGGACAGTGTCCCATGTCCTTACACCGGCCTGTTGCCAAACCTTCAGCCCGTGGATGAACCCTTCATTTCTTCGGGCAGGAGTGCCCCTAGAACAGGTTTCCAGGCATGCTGTTGTATCTGCAGATGCCTCTGCCACCGCCTGGGGTGCCACGCACAATGGGCATGCAGTATCAGGGGTTTGGATGGGTCCCCAACTGCATTGGCACATCAACTGCCTAGAGTTTCTAGCAGTACTTCTTGCACTGAGTCGCCTAAAAAAGCTGCTACAGGACAAACACACGTATTGGTCCGTACGAACAACACTTCAACAGTTGCATACATCAACTGCCAAGGTGGTCTACACTCCCGTCGCATGTCGCAACTCACCCACCATCTCCTCCTCTGGAGTCGGAAGCATCTGAGGTCGCTTTGTGCCATTCACATCTCTGGTGTGCCGACAAGTTCATGAGTGGTGTTTCTGGGAGAGTGGAGACTCCATCCCCAGGCAGTCCAGCTGATTTGGAGATGTTTCAGAGCCACCCAGGTAGACCTGTTTACCTCTCCAGGAAACCTCTCACTGCCAGTTGTTTTTTAGTTGTGCTTGTGACATAAAAACATATTTGTGAATGTGATGGCTGAACTTACGGCCACACATTGAGAAGGGTAACTCCGCACTATACATTCATAACGCATCACTCATTCACCTCATTCATGATGCATATATTTTCCCCTCACACATCTCTCTATACATTTATTCACATATTCGAGTTCTTTCTTTGTTTTGTATTTATTCTTCAAGTTTATAATATAGATTCAGGGTTTATTTTACATGTAATAAAAACGCTACACAGATTTGATTTGACCATATTTGTAATGCTTTATTTACTTTAGTACTTCGTTCGTTGGTTTGGAGTGCACACTTACTAGCTAGCTTGCGTTGTGCTATTGTGCTCATATTTTGTTTCTTTGAGTTTAAGTTACCGTGATGTGAAGTTTGGAAGAATGACGTTGGCGGCGGTGTGTGCGTCCATCCGTTGCCGCGGTCTTGACTGGCAAAAGGCTGAGGTGCGCATAGCAGTACAGATTTACGGCCTGAGGGTGTCGCTCGCCAATACCAATCAGAAGCTACGTCATGGGGGGGCTGAAGGGAATGAAATTTGATTTTGATTTTTCTTCTTGCTTCTATTATTAACGTTCCTTGTTTGCCTTTATTATTTTGGTTTCATTTGTTATTATATTTACTTTAACTAGTGAATTGTGAATTTATTTGTTGATTTGCAAAATGTTGATTTGTATGTTTTCCCCTGTCTTGTTTAAGTGAGCTCACCGTTTGTCTTAAATACCTGGTTTTGTCTCAGTTAGAGGGTCAGTTTTTGTTCTGTTCAGTTCTCTTTAGTTATTCTTTATATTGAGTTAAAGTTCGTTTTTTTCTGACCTTAGTTATTTGTTAGGTTAAGTTGATTTATTTTTGTATTCTTAATTTCTTAAACCAACATTAACTGATTTGACTAGCCTGTTTTGAGCCCATAGGGCAAAAATGGATGCTCAAGAGGCAGCAAGGAAGCAGGAGTATGGAGAGCAAGAGTGACGATTCAAAGCTCTCCAACATCAATTCAGTTTGCTACAGATGGAAGTTCAGGCTCGCACCTCACCTACTTCTGAGCCATGTCCTACTGATGTAGATTCCTTGGATGGGCAGAGTGGAAATACAGACTCTGAGTCCCGACCTTCTCTTCCCCAATTTACCTCCCACATAAAAGATCCTGACCCCACTAGTGATAATTCAGGATGGCATCGTGAACCTCGACTAGAAAAGTTAACAGACTCTGATGATATCGAGCACTTTTTGATAACTTTTGAGCGGATTGCCACAGCTTACCGCTGGCCCATACCTGATTGGACTTTTCATTTGATTCCATTATTAACTGGCAAAGCAAGGGCTGCCTATGTCAATATGGACTTGGATGATTGTATAGAGTATGATAAGGTAAAAGCAGCTATCTTTATGAAATACGATATCAGTGCAGAGACCTATAGACAGAGGTTTCGTCCCTTAGATGTCGGTCCTTCTGAGAGTCCAAAAGAACTGTACATAAGACTTAAGGAACTCTATTGCAAGTGGATCAGACCTAGGGAATAAACTGTTGAGGAGGTGGGTGAGATGATAATTTTAGAACAGTATCTTCGCATGCTCTCTCCTGAACTCCAGGTCTGGGTCCGGGAACGGGATCCTAGGACGGCAGCAGAAGCTGCATCATTGGCTGATGTCTTTGTGGCTGCGAGGAGGAAGAATCAGCCTTGGGGCCGGAGAGCTGGTAGTGAGGCCCGACGACTACAGTTCCCTCAGTCCCATCAGAAACCACTGGATTGGGTAAGTCTCCCAAGGGAGATTCCCCAGAGATTAAACCGCATAAAATTCTATGAGGGCCAGTCATTTGTTTCCAGTGCGGACAAGAGGGCCACACAAGGCCAACCTGCCCACAAAATGCCGCTAAACTTATTAACTTATGCTATGTTCCTAGAGGCGAGGCAGCGAAGGTGAACAAGCCAAATGTACTGCTCCAGACAATGACAGTGACCATAAACGGTAAAGAACTGAAGGCCCTAATTGATACTGGGAGTGATCAGACCTTGGTGAACAGGAAGTGTGTGGCTCCATCTTTGGTTAGGCCCTTTAATAAGTTACCCCTCTGCTGCATTCATGGAGAGAAAAGAATGGTTCACACTGCAGACTTGTATATTGGGGGTGATAGGGGTAACCGATAATCTTCCTTATCCCGTCGTTCTGGGTCATGATTTACCAGTACTCCTAGATCTAGTCCAGCCCTCGCAACACTGCAATATGGTATTAACAAGAGCCATGGCAAAGCGGCCAGAGGAACTAATACAGACTCTGTCGACCTTGCCGTTTTTTGATGTAGACTTAGAGATGGGTGCCAAAAAAACCAAAAAATCTTGACGCCAAAAGAGACTAGCAAAGTTTAAATTTAATTCCTCCCATTTGCCCATAGAGGGTGTATGCAATCTAACTCCACAGGTCCAGCTGCCTACCAACATCGTTGAATTGCAACAAAAAGATTCCAGTCTAGCAGTATGCATGGAGAAAGCAAACCAGGAAAAGGCTGGAGAGGGACTCAATGACAAGGGTGAGCATTATTTATTGGAACAGGGCATACTCTATCACCAGGTTGGCTCAGCGAAACAGCTGTTGGTCCCGCAGGATGCTCGGGAGGTTGTCCTTCACCTGAGCCATTCAATTCCTTGGGCTGGCCACCTAGAGAAAAATAAAACCACAGCACGAATTAAAAGACATTTTTACTGGCCTGGCCTGGAAGCGGATGTTGCCCAGTACTTGAAAGGCTGGGCATGGATATTGTTGGCCCAGTGGAGAAGAGTCGTGCAGGTAACCGGTTTCTTCTGGTGATCACAGATTATGCTACACGGTACCCAGAGGTATTCCCTTTAAAGTCTATCAAAGCCAAATATGTTGCAACTTGTTTAGTGCAGTTCTTTTCCAGAGTCGGGTTACCTGCTGAAATTCTCACTGACCAAGGGACTAATTTTATGTCAACCCTCCTGAAACAGGTCTACCAGCTGCTGGGGATAATAAGCTTGCGTACGACCCCCTACCATCCTCAAACTGATGGGCTCACCAATCACTTTAATCAGACGTTAAAACAAATGCTTTGTAAATTTGTTGATGAGACTGGCCGTGATTGGGATCAGTGGCTCCCATACCTTCTTTTTGCTTACAGACAAGTACCCCAGGCCTCTACTGGGTTTTCCCCATTTGAACTGCTATATGGTCATGAAGTTTGGGGCCCTCTGACACTATTAAAAGAAGTCTGGGAAGGAGACTATGGTAAGAGTGAGCCTACTAACATTGTGTCTTTTGTTTTGCAAATGAAGGAACGTCTGGAGAAGATGAGGGCATTGGCCTAAACTCACCTGAGAGAGGCCCAGAGGCACCAAAAGTCATGGTATGACCAATCAGCCCGTGAAAGAGGCTTTGACGTGGGAGAAAAAGTGCTGGTGATGCTGCCAAGCCAGGAGAACAAATTGTTGGCCAAGTGGCAGGGCCCCTTTGAGTCAAGAACCAACTAGGCCCCACCACGTATGAAGTGGTTGCTTCAGGGCAAGATCGTGCTAGTCGGATACTTCACGTAAACCTTTTAAAGAAGTGGATATCCTGTCCTGAACAAAGGGCACAAGTTATGATATTTCGTCATGTGAAGGAGGAAGATGAATGGGAAGACCCGTACTTGCCTCAACCAGTGTCTGGGGGTATTAAACTGGAGCATCTGCCTGAAGAATAGCAGTCCCAGGTGAGAGCTCTATGTAATCCTAAAATATTCTCTGAGTATCCTGGTTTAACATCTTTGATACAACATGATATAGTGTTGAAACCTGATGCAGCTGTGAGACGCTTGAGTTACAGAATACCTGAGAGACTCCAAGAGGTTCTAAAAAAGGAGGTGGACTTGATGCTGAGACTAGGAATTATTGAACCCTCCAAAAGAGAGTGGTGTCATCTGGTCGTTCTAGTATCAAAAAAGGATGGGAGTATCCGATTTTGTATTGACTTCAGGTACTTGAACTCTGTATCACAATTTGACTCATATCCTACTCCCCGTATAGATGCCTTGATTGATTGTCTGGGCAAAGCAAAATACCTGACGACCATCGATCTGTGCAAAGGGTACTGGCAGATACCATTAACCCTGCAGGCCCGGCCTTTAACAGTTAAAAATAAAATTAAGGAGGATTCATAAACAATGGTGGCAAAACGCCAGGGTGGAGCTTAAAGAAAAAGATAGCTAGAGGAATCCCCATTGGATCTGTAACGATAAGAAAAACATATAAAACTAGCTGATTTGCCCAGATTAGATCAGATGTGAAGCTGGCATTTCACTTTGTTGCTTGGCAATAAAGATTATCTTTTGAAGACCTGGAACTTCTGACTCTGAGAGCTTTCTTTAAGAAGACATCAGAAACAACTTAGGACACTGCAGACTGGCCACGACATAATTGGCGAACCCCAGCCAGGAGCAGCGAGAGGTTGGGGAGGGCCCCCACAGCGGCAGTACTGGCAGGAGGCCTCACAAAACAAAAAGGCGCCATACAAAGAGGTAAGCAATTTTGCTTGTATTTGTTTTGTGTGGCCCCTTGTGAGCTAATGCCTGGGTGGTAACTGCCTATAAGATCTCAGCCAAACAAACCTAAAATTAAAAGAAATAATAAATTAAAGAATTAAGAAAATTAAAATAATTAAGATTAAAATAATTTATTTTGAATATTAAAATGAGGAACAATTTCCAGGTCTTTGAAGATAGCGCATGCATAGATTAGAAGTATTTAACACGCAGAAGTTCGTATTGCCAGAAGTTGGCTGTGCCTGAAGTAGGCCATAAAAGAAGTATTTTTCACGCAGAAGTGTGTATTACCAGAAATTGACTATTGAAGAAGTGTTTTATGCAGAAGTGCATCTCTGTCTGCCTGAAGGCACAGAGGAATGTGTGTGTGCAGAAGTGCGCTTGTTGTTGTTGTGTGTGAGGGAAAGCCTTGTGAAGAGTGGGCGATCCCTAAAAATGGCAATTGCAATGTATAATAGTGTATAAAGTGTAGAAAAGGGAAAGGAGTAAAATAAGGTTGGCGGAAGAATTTGCTGGCTTTGTATAAATTGTATTTAGGATAATAGCATAATCAGAGTTGATAAGAGCATTATAAAGGTGTTTTTGTGAATTGGGAAAACAAGGTTATTAATGGATAATAAAAATCAAAATGAAAAAAAGAGATGTAAAAGAATGTGAAAGAATTTATGTAAGAACCAAAAATACTCAAAAGACATTGTATATATAAATAATATATATATTGCTGCAGATTATTTGGACATTTTCCAGATTGCAAATGCTGTGATCCAAATAGAGAAACACAGCCATTAATGAGTAAAATAATTAAATAAGATTAAATTGTTTTCCCACTATCACAAAAATCAGAAGAAAATTAAAATTTTGTAGATATAATGTATATAATGTGTGAGTGAAATCCCGGGTGTGTGAGTGCTCATCAAAGTGAAACTAAGTGTCTGTGAGTCTGAGGAGGGGGGAGGTGTGTGTGTGTGTGTGTGTGTGTGTGTGTGTGTGTGTGTGTGTGTGTGGTGTGTGTGCAGCAGAGCAGAAACAAAGGGATTCTTTTTTAAGAAGCAACAGTTGGCCAGGATCCATGTTTGAGTTAATGGTCTCAGAGTATGAGAAGGATAGGATGAGAGAGTGTTTGAGGCAGGACAGAGAAGAGACCACATTTAGACAAGCATTAAGAGGGATAAGAAATCATTTTTGGCTTGAAACTGAATAAATAGATGTTAATGGAAAGAGAAGAGAACTCACTGAACAGAAAAAAAGAAGAGTTATTGAGAGATTTAGTGAAAATTACCAATGTAAAATTAATTTAAAAAGAATGGCCTTTAGTTGATTGGAAAGGAGAAATTAAAAAGCAAATAACACCTGAAAAATTAAGACCATATTTAATTAGATTTTGTCATCCAAGAACAATGCTTCTAGAAACATTGCTGACAGCAGCAGAAATAAAATTAGACCCAATTTTTTTCCTCTACCTGAAAAGAAATGTGGGGTATCGTTGGCCTCAGGATTTAGGAGGGGCAACTATACTGAAAAATATTTACATCATTGTAAATTCAGTGCAGTGGGAAAGTGGTAGGATTTTTAAAATAGGAAGAAAAGGAAGAGTTAAACTTGTCACAACCACTAACTGGACGCTGGGGAAACTGGCAGTGTCAGTGGTGCTGAGGAACCACCCAGAACACATACATCACTTGTGGGTGGAGATAAGGAGGGGCAAAAGGGAAGTGGAGGAGCAAGCAGTGACTGTGGAAGATGACAGACCCTCAAGCAGGGAAGCAGAAGCGAAAGAGGGGAAAGAAGGGGAGGAGGATTCTGAATGCTAAAGAAAGAGAAAGTTTGAGCCATTGGATTTTATTACTTTTCCCAAAACACAATTGCAAATTTCAATAACTATAGTAGGAGAATTTAGTGCAAATTTAACCCCATGTCTCACTTATTCATATTGGGCAGGAGGAATAACAGCAGAGGAATAACAGCAATTGGGCGGAGAGTTGAGGAGAACGAGCTCTGGAGTTTTGAATTGATCTACTTGGGGGAAGACATTATTTGCAAACGCAACAATTACAGTTGGCTGGATCTGGAAGACGTGACGCCGAAGCCATTGACTGAGGTACAAATAAGAGCAATTTTAATATACATGAGAAAAAGAAAGACCATCAAGATATTATTTTAAGTCCTCAACCCAGTGAAAGTCCGGTGAAGGTCAGGGGTCGTATACTTTTAGTGGTCCTCGTCTGACTAATCCGGTGAAGAACTAAATTAAAATTAGAAAACAATTAACTGGGGTTAAAGAGGTAAATGATTGGTCATAAAAAGCAATGGCTTCGACGTCACCAGAAACAGATATACCAGTAGAGCGTATAATAACACAATACCCCATATGCAGAGATATTATTAAGAAATTATCAAAAAAGTGTAAAAAAAAAGGACCAAAAAGCTAAAAACAAAATGGCCAGCAGAGGGAACATTTGATGTGGCAATGTGCAGAGAAATGAAAGCATTAATAAAGAATCATAAGCCCCATGATAAAACTAAGAAAAGGGAACAAAAGAGACAAAAAGAGCAGGAGGTTTTAGACCTCTTTATACAGCAAGCAATAAAAGAGCACCAGAAGAAACAGATGGAAGAACAAAAAAAGAAAATGGGAAAAAAAGGTGGAGCGTCCACCCCCTTATGCACCATCCTATCACAAAAGAAAGAAACAAATGCCCATGGTAAGAGGTACATTACAGGTGGATGGAGATTGAAGCTTTGATGAAACTGATGAAGAGGATGATGAAGAACAACAACAGATGAGAAAAAGAGAAGAAGAGTATGCCCACCAAGAGGATAATGGGCAAGGAAATCACCAAGAGAACAATGGACAAGGAAAAATTAATAAGCCTACGTCAAATGAAGAGAAGGCTGACAGTGAATACAAGAAGAAAAGAACATGAAGAAGAAGAACAAAAGAACCCACTGATGGACTGCTCCTATGTGAAGCAAAAAAGACAAGAAAAGGAACAAAAGGAAGGAGGAAAAAGGAATCCATTGCTGGATAACCCCTACTTCTATATGGCAGAAGCTATACAGGAACTGAACAGGGCTGGAAGAGACTCTAACAATGAACCCATGGCAAGGGAACAGGAAGAAAATGCCAGTGTGAATTCATTGGATCATGAGTTAAACAGACTGCAGGAAACTGTGGAAAGATTAAGTCTGGAAAAACAACAAAGACACCTGACTAGAAGAGCGCGGAACCTGAGATGGAACATTGAGGAAGATGAAGATGAATATTGTCAAAGAAGAAGAGCACTCTCAGCCGACTTGTGAAGATATTTCCAGAAGATCCAATGTGGGGGAGAGGGGAAGAAAGGAACCTCATACTCTCAGAAGATTCCATGCCAGTCCTAACACCATACCCACCACATCAACAAGAAGAGGAATGGGGGGACCTAAACCCGTTTCAAGCAGAAGGAAGATATTCACCAGGAGGACACAACTCAATGCTGCAACCAGAACTCGCATATGACCTATTAACCCCCGAACATCAAGCACCTATGCTACAAGAAAAGACCAAGCAACTTCCCATTCTGATTAAGGGGAAACAAGCGCAATACTTGCCCTGGGCGGGACAAGACTTGGAAGGACTTGTAGCTCACTTACCAGACATACATGAAGGAGCTGGTAAATGGATTCAACTACTGGAAGCAGAAACAATGGGAAAGATATTGACCATTGGAGACATCAAGGCTCTACTGGCAAAAAGTGTGGGAGGAGCCAAGACCAATGAGATCCTTGAAGATGCAGGCTTGAAGTCTGCAGTAGGAGGAACAAGAAAGGATGCCACTACCTTTGATCAGTACCGATCCATAATATGGAGAGTATTGAGGAGACACTACCTGACAAAAATGGACCCCAAGCTGTTGAAAGGAGAACAGCTGGGAGAAATGGAAAACCCTACATCCTACATCCAGAGACAATTGAGAAGATGGAAAGAAGAACTAGAAAAGGACCCAGAAGGAGACATAGTGATGACAACACTGTTCAGAACTTCCATAGTGGAAGCCATGCCTTCAGCAGTAAAAGCAAGATTGGAAGATGTAGTGGGCCTGAACTCAAAGACAACAAAGGAGTTCTGTGATCATGTGGCCCATGCAGTAGAACAATATAGGAAGAATGAGCAGAAACATAAGAATCAAGAAAGAGAACTTCAAAGAAAACTGACTCAACTGCAACTAGAGGAGCTAACCAGCAAGAAGAAGAAGGTGCAAGCCACCCTGAAGAGTGGTGAAAACCAGACTGCAGTGATGGCCACAGTAAACATGTCAAGCCCACCTATGCAAGCTTCAGTCATGGCACCAGCACAGGCTCCAGTATTGGCAGCAGCACCAGCACCGACACCAGTCCCTCAGAACACACCTGCACCCGCAGGTGTACAACAGCCAAATGCACCAATTGTGATATACTTATCTGAACAGCAAAACAACAGGAACTCAGCTGACCAACAACAAAGAAAAAGAGGAAGAGGAAGAGGGAGACAATTCAACAATCAACAGAAGAATGGTCCACCAGGAATGTGTTGGGGATGCAACCAATTCAGACATAGCAAGAAGGATTGTCCAACCAACCCATGGCCATTGAATATGCCACCTACAGGACAAATGCAGCAACCATGGCAACAAAATCCTCAGAGCCCCTCATCAGACCCCGTCAACCCATGGCGAGGCCCGAATCAAGGTTATTAGGGATGCCCAGAGAATACTATGGGGAGAAATCAGCTTCCAATAATATCTTCTGATGCTGATCAAGAACCTATGCTGCAGGTTAAAGTAGAGGACAAGATAACGCCAATGATGCTAGATACTGGGGCCACTTTTTCGTGTTTAAGGCCAAAATACGCCTCTCATCTCCCCAAGTCTGGAAAATATGTCAAGAAAGTAGGATTCTCGGGACAGACGCAGCTAATCCAAATGACGGCCCTTGTCAGCATAAAAGTCAAAGACTCTGAAATAAAGATCCCAGTTTTAATATCAGAACAAACACCAGTAAATTTGTTAGGAAGAGACGCAATATATAAACTAAAATTACAGATATGGTGCTCTCCAGAAGGAATATACATAGATGACAAAGGGGTTAAACAGACAGATGGTAATAGCAGAAGAACAGAATACACAAGAACCACAAGCAAACATATATTGGTTAGGAAGTTTGGAAAGGGAGATAGGAGAAACCATTAACAAATGGAGAAAATACATACAAGAGCAACTCAAGAATCCAGTAATGCCTGAAACTGAATTTCATTGCACAATGAGATATGACCCCACCAGAGACCCTGAGTTAGAAAAACAGTGGTTAGAAGAGACCAAAGAGCTAGAAATACCCTTAATTTCTGAGTATTTAATAGTGGGACCAAAGGGAGCAGCTTTACAAATTGAAGGGAATAGGTTCATCCAAAAATGGTTTAAGGTAGATGATTCCACTCCACATGTTAGTTTATACATAAATGAAGGATGTCTCCTCAAAGACTTAGGACCAATGATGTTGTGTGCAAAAGAGAACGAGTGGGAAGCCACAGAAAACCCTTTCATCTTCCAAACTGCGGATAGAATGTATCTTAACCCTCTGGAGTCTGAGGCTGATTTGGGGCCTGGAGAAGTTTTGACATGCCCTGACATTTGTGCTTTTTTCAGTTGTTCATAAACATATTAATGACACAAGTGTCATTACACTGTATTCAGCACAAACTAGGCTACCATAATATGTGAGGAACATGTATGTACATGTTTTTGTTTTTGAAGGAATAATGTTTATGCGTGGTTATTGAAAAAACAAAAAACTTAAGTCACTGAAATAAGGCCAAAAAAAGTATATTAAATCTGTATTGACAAGACTTCTGGGTATTGGAGGTTGTAGACTAGAGTTTTTGCTTCAGAATTATGTAAAAATTATGCTGCCTACTCCTTCATATAAAACAATATATTGATTTAGTTTTTGTAAGACACTTTTTGTCAAGAAACACAGTATGTGTGGAGGCATGAATAATGGGTCATTTACACCTGAGAAGACAAAAGAATCGCATAATAATGACCTGAAATGACTTGCATATTAATGAGGCCTTTCAGCCAGGTAGGCTGTGAAAAAACCCTCTGTAATAATGTCTCAGCTCAATTTAAAATAGCCTATTCTATTATATTTCTTTTAAATATCATGTATTTCTGTGATGCAAAGTGTCTGAACAATTATGTTACCTCTATGGCATTTCATATAGGCTTTTAGCTTAAAAGCATGCACATTTGGAGAAATATTGATGGATTCTTATATGTTTGTCAATTTTCTATACAGAGTAATATTTATTCAATATTTATTGTCATCACTATGAGTGCTGGATACTGTGTTTTCAATTCATACTTGCAGCCGGAGGGCGCTATGTACACCTTCAGGCCACAAATTCATATAAAGAAGAAAATGAACCAGGAACTAACGTCTTCTAGAGATCGCTAACCATGGCTTTAACATCCAGATAAACACTTTTCAGGACAATAAATACACGATTGAGACAATGCATACAAGTATTGCCTCTGAATTTGCCTCTGAATAGCACTCGCTCCGTGGGCGTGGCCGCATTAGCGGATAATGAGCTGAATCACGGACTTCTGACATGGCTCTCTTTTCATACAGATTACATAAACACAGAATGTTTGTTTTCGATTCGACTTGCACGATTTAAAACATGACATTTCAACGTTTCTTTAGACATAAGTGTAATTTTTTTTGTCATTAGTATTCATAAGTTACAGTTCATTTTCTGAGAACTATCAGATTGGACTTCGTTCAGAGGGAGACGAGAGATCACGCATCATGTTAGTTTTTCTTTATTTTACAAAAAGCACAACATTGTGTTTTTACTCTGAGTGTACACAAATAAAAAGATATTCTATAGTTTCAATTGATATATTACTTGTGTCTCTATGACAAGAAATGACAGAGTATTTTAAGTCTGTTTTGCTGCAATGTGAAAAAAATCCTGCAAAACGCGCCGGCGCGTTAACGGACTCCAGAGAGTTAAAATCCTCTGTCAAACTAAGATGAAGGGAACACCAAAAATGATAGTGGAAACTAGGGAAATGAAAAGAGAATTGAACTCTAAATTGGATGAATTAATAATGGAAATGGAACAAAGAGTGCCACAAGAATTGTGGTCGAAACATGACACAGATGTAGGCTTGGTAAAATCTGCTAACCCAGTAAGAGAAACAAGACAAAGCCAGGGGTTCAATTGCCCAGGAAACAACAATACCCACTCAAACCTGAAGCAGTAGAAGGGATTAGGAAAACAATTGAAGGGGTAATCAAAGCAGGAGTGTTAATTGAAACAGTTAGTTATTGTAATACGCCCATTCTACCTGTTGAAAAAGCCAGTAAGTCAAAGTAGAGGTTAGTCCATGATCTAAGGGCAGTGAATGAGGTAGTGGAAGATTGGCCTGCTGAGGTCCCAAACCCACACATGTTGTTGACGAATGTTCCACCTGCTGCTAATTACTTCACAGTCATTGATCTTTGTTCTGCGTTTTTCAGTGTTCCTCTAGCGCGGAGGTCGGCAACCCGCAGCTCTAGAGCCGCATGCGGCTCTTTAGCGCCACCCTAGTGGCTCCCTGGAGCTTTTTCAAAAATGTATGAAAATGGAAAAAAATATTTTTTTGTTTTCATATGGTTTCTGTAGGAGGACAAACACAAACATTCTTAACGTTTTCCAATGCTGTAAAAATGTGTATAATAAATATTAAATTTCAACATTTCTGTCAACGAAGATATGCATCATAGCCATCGACGTAACTTTCCCGCTGAAAGCGCGCTCCCGGCCTCAGCTGGACTGAGTGGCAAAAGAACCTGCTGCATGACTAGATTTAATAGGGGAAACTGCGAAAACGCGAGTAAAAACAAACGAATTACACTAAAGGTTGGACTCGAAAGTGTTTCTTACAACTTGTCAAATAAACCTAATCCATGAATATAGACATGCAGCCTGTAGTCATGTTTCCTGACATTTGTATGTGCCTGATTTGACGCCGGGGAAATACATAAAGCAAATCTGCCTGTGAATCATGGGCGTCGGAACCATTGTATGTGGGTGGGACAAGACCCACCCAGTTTTTAAGACCAATGATATTGGACCCACTCACTTTTACCGTCTCTAATTCAGCATTTGTCTAATCCCCCTCAGGTGATGCTACTCCACAAACCACCAACAGAGCATAAAAAATACCAAAAATAAAAATATTTTTTAAAAACATTGCCAAGTAAAACGCTGCGTTTATATAGAACTGTCTCTTTACGACCACAACAAACAGGACACTTTTCAGACCAGACGCGCATTCCGACTTCGCCTCAGCGCCAGGCGCAAGTCAAACGAGCGCGGAAAAGGTAGCCTCAACAGTGAACTGCGGTCAGATGAGATGTTGTCAGGCTATGTCAGTAAAACTCCAATCAGCCGTAAGGCTATAGCCTACTGGCTCGAAGCGTGAACCCAAGAATTGCTCGAGCAAATGCGCCGGCGTGCGCTGCATAATTACTTTATTATAGCTTAACTAAAGCGCAAAAGAAACAACGGGCCTGCACCGTCGTTATTCTGTTGTAAATGAAGTCATGAAATTACCAAACATGCGATTAAAGCTGCCTCAAAACTGTGCATGCATGCATGTATGTATTTGTTGACACGGTTTTAAAGCTATTGTTATCCAATTTGTTGGCCTTAAAACGTATTAAAATGCATATATGTACACCAAGGAAATCAAAATTTTCTCGGGGGAGTATGCCCCCGAACCCCCCTAGCACAAACGGGATTGAATGTAAAGGTTTGTGTCTCGTTGTTCTATTCAAAAAAAAAATAAAAAAATATGCAGAATATAAGATGGAAAATATTTTATAGATGATTTGTCAACATAATATATAACAATACAATATATATATATGGAATGATTTTACCTCAAAATCCAACAATTTGACACAAAATGATAACTGCAAATCCATGCAGGAGTCCAGCTGTTTTCTGTAAAATTGCAACGATCCATTTGCTTCTTTTTTCTGTAGCTTTCAGCAGTTTTTAAATATATAACTTACCTCGGGAATACCTCATTATGTATTTGTAGCCTACTCATTTTGATAGTAGCCTAGGCTAATATAGCTAATATACACTTACATTCTGTGTTTCCTTCATATAAGGCTTATATAAGGTTTTTATTTTTTTGCGGCTCCAGACAGATTTGTTTTTTGTTTTTTTGGTCCAATTTGGCTCTTTGAACATTTTGGGTTGCCGACCCCTGCTCTAGCGGAAGAAAGCAGACACCTTTTTTCCTTCACTTACCAAGGTAAACAGTACACATACACCAGGATGCCCCAGGGGTTCAAACACTCACCACAAGTATTGAAGGTTGATTTAGAAGATCTGAGACTGGATAGCACATTGATACAGTATGTGGATGATTTATTAATTTGCTCAATGACATTGGAACAGTGCCATCAAGATTCCATCAAAGTGCTCACCAAATTGGCAGAAGGAGGTCACAAGGCCTCAAAAGAAAAATTGCAGTATTGCATGACACAAGTAGAATATTTGGGCCGAATTATTGCTCACAAGACAAAAGCAATATCTCCAAGCCAATTAGAAGGAATTAGTAAACCACCACAGCGTCAAACTGTGGGACAAATGATGACCTTTTTAGGCATGACAGGATTTAGAGCTGATTGGATTGAAGAATATGCAATAAAAACAGCTCCATTACGAGCAATGCTGAAACAAGCTGGTCATCAAAATCTCAGAGCAAAACTTGTATGGGATACTGAGGCACTGATTGCTTTTTAAACATTGAAAAAAGAGCTCCAAACCGCTCCTGCATTCGCTACGCCAGATTATGATAAGGTATTCCATTTATATGTCGCTGACAGAAAAGATGGCTATGCTTCAGCAGTGTTAATGCAAGAAACATGTAGTGGTAGGAAAAAACAACCACTTGCTTATTATAGCACCAAATTGGACAGTGTAGCCCAAGGCTACCCGCCATGCTATCAGCAAGGGTTAGCAGCTGTATATTTTGCTTATGATAAGGCATCCACTGTGACAATGGGCTACCCAGTCATTATATATACTCACCACAAGGTGGCTGAACTGTTAGAAAAAGGAAGGTTTGTTCTAACCCAGGCAAGATGTCTCACGTATTCTTGCCTGTTAACATATCCTGACATTACTATTAAACGATGTACAACAACAAATCCAGCAAACTTCGTCCCTTTGGAGGGAGAAGGAACCCCACATGAGTGTGTGACAGAATCTTTGGCCTTCACTCGATTGAGACCAGACTTGGAATCAATCCCAATTATTGATGCAAATGTTGAATACTTCGTTGATGGATCATGTTTTAGAGACCATCTGGGGAATCATGCTGGATTTGCTGTTGTAAAAAGAGAAGGAGATGATTTCATCCCAGTTTTATTAAAGCATTGTGAACAGCCATGCTCAGCACAATTAGCAGAATTAAAAGCACTCACTGAGGCATGTTTATTGGCAAAAGATCAAGTAACAAACATCTATACTGACTCTGCATACACACATGGAGTATGCCATTTATTTGGAGCAGTATGGAAACAAAGGGGGTTCAAAAAGAATGATGGGACTCCAATTCAACATGGAGACCAGATTACCAAATTGATCTCGGCTATGATGTACCCAACAAGGTTGGCTATTATTAAATGCCAAGCACATAAGAAAGGTAATGATTTTGTAATTAAAGGAAATAATGCTGCTGATTCTTGTGCAAAACAGGCCTCAGGGTATCAGTTGGCTGTGATGGCACCATCAGTTTTGATCCAACCGATTCCAACTCTCGAACACATAACTGAAATGCAAAACAGAGCACCCCCTATGAAGTTGCAATATGGCAACAACGAGGAGCAACAAGAGATGCTAATGGCCTTTGGCACTCTCATGAAGCGCCAAACCCGTTGCTGAACATTTTATTCACAGATGCACATGGGGTTGCCCATTGCGCAAAGGGGGAGATCTTGAAGAGAATAAAAAGACAGGGATTTTGGTCGCCCTATATGCAGTAAAGAGTTGATGAGTACTTAAGTGAATGTGAAGTCGGTGCACAAAAAAATGTCAGAAGAGGAACAGCAACACCACTAGGCTCAATACCGGTTCCAGAAGGACCCTTTAAACACTTAGTACTAGACTATGTGGACACGATTAAATCCGTAAGGGGGGAAAGATACATGCTAGTGATAATAGATCAATTTAGCAGATGGGGAGAAGCAGAACCCTCAGCAGATCAAGGAGATAAAACAGTAATCAGATTCTTGACCAGAGAGGTTATCCCAAGATTTGGCATACCATCCCAGATCAGTTCTGACAATGGCTCAGCCTTCATTCAAAGAACAGTAATGACAGTAATACAACAGCTACGAATCAAGCAGAGACTAGGGTGTATATACCATCCTCAATCCCAAGGAATCGTTTTTCGTGCGTGTCGAACGCGTGAACGGCACTCTCAAGGCCAAACTCAACAAAATTTGCCCAGACACAAAAGTCAACTGGGTAGATGCATTACCCCTTGCCCTTATGAGTTACCGCATGCAAACTAACAGTGAGTGACAAATCTGACTCCCCGAGAGATGTTGACAGGGAGACCTCACCTCATTTGAGAGGCCTGTATGAAGGACCGCCCCTAGAGCAGCTTGAGACTGAAATAAGGGCCTATATGAGACAATTGACTGCTATACATGAGGCCATACATACACAGGAACAAAACAGGGGGCCAAGAGAGGAGGAAGAGGCTCCCTGTCCAGTGATTCTTGGAGATCAGGTCTATTTGAGAGTTTTCAGGAAGAGATGGAATGAGCCAAGGCGAGAAGGACCTTATACTGTAGTAAGAGCAACACCAACTGCAATCCAAGTAGAAAGAAAAATGACCTGGTATCATTTGAACCATTGTACTAGAGTGCCAAGGCTGAGACGGAGGGAAGAGGAGGTAGAAAGTGCAGAAGAAGATGCAGACCAAGAAGCCCAAGAAGGGGAGTGGTTAGTAATGTTGTTGCTGAAACTTCTTCCAGGGAAACTGAGCAACCAGGAACACGAGATGAGATGCGGGGACAAGATGATGCTCCACAAGCGAGTGCAACAGAGCAGGAGGGTCCTGGCACTGATCCTGCTGCTGATGTACCTGCTGAACCAGTTGCCACCGATCCAGAGCCGTCAGGTGACCGATCTCCTGAGGCAGGACCCTCCACCAGTGAACAACCTCAGCCAAATGGATTCCTCGCCAAGCTCCAAGGTATTGACCTACCCACTGCAGACAGTGACTCCCCAGACATTGACCTCCCAGGTCTCAGCCACACAGGAGACCTTCCCACTCTCAGCCTTCGAGACCTTGAGGAGCTTATCGGGGATGCTACAACTCGAGATGACTAATTCAACTCAAGGTACTGTTGTAGATAGATACATAAGGAAACGAGCTGCAGACCTGAATGACACTGACTATGAAGGACTGGGGTATGATATGGCTTTGGAAATGCATAAAAAAAAACTGTTGGTTATTGCTTATCACAATGAGTGGTATAAGTGGGCAGAATATACTGCCAGACAGTCACAAAGAAAGACATGTTTGTTGTGTTTGCTATCTCCTTTAAAAAAAATTAACAGTAGTGCCTGATGAATATAGTTTTACACACTGTGCCAGATTTTACTCAAATTATTGTGTAAATATATCAGGGCGAACTAGTCCCTATTGCCCTGCAGAGTGTCTGGCATTGTTGGGAAACAAGTACTACCATAGGTATTATGAGAAGGAATATTGGGGAGATGAATGCAGAAAATTAGATGTAAGAATTGACTTAAAACGAAGAGAAACTCCCAGGAACTATGTTTTTGGCTGAACCTTAGTATATGAATGCTTCAACAAATCAAAAGGGGACAGAGATTATGGAACTTTCCAGGGACAGTGTGGAGTGATTTGGCACTTAGATAGGGACATGTACAACAAACCAGGTGTATATAAAACATACAGTGTAATATATGCTACAGCTACTGTAAATATTGATATGCCAGTTATCTCAACCATGGAAGCCTGTGAGAATGCCACGCTGTCCTTTCCAATAATAGATCAGTTTGAAGAAATAGATGAAGCAATTGCTGATCATTTTTGGATATGTGGAGGTAAACGGCTTAGAGCCACCTTACCAAAAGGATGGAAAGGAATATGTGCTAGAGTAAGACTAGCTCAAGAAGTTACAATGGTTGATTGGGACCCAGATGATGAAACACAAAACCGGATTAAAGTCAAAAGTCAAAAGAGCATACAAACCAGACCCTAATGTGATAATAGATGCAATAAGCCAGCCCAGAGGCATACCACATGAATTTAAAGCAAGAGACAAAGTGAAATCAGGATTTGAGTCCATATTTGTTTGGATAACCCCAAATAAAAATGCTGAATGGATTAACTATATTTACTATAATCAGCAGAGATTTATTAACTATACAGATGATGTGCTAATGGCTCTGGGAGAACAATTGAAGTACACCAGTAAGATGACATGGCAGAACAGACAGGCACTTAATTGGCTGCTAGCGGATAAAGGAGGTGTCTGTGTAATGTTTGGAACTGACTGTTGTACCTTTATCCCAAACAATACAGCCCCTGATGGATCCTTTACTAAAGCCATGAAGAAACTAAAGAGCCTGAGAACAGAAGTCACTGTAAATGCTGGAAGGGACAGAAAAATTGGAGAATGGTTTGATTCTCTCATTGGCTCATGGAAAGAATGGCTGGTAAAGGTGGGAGTAATAATAGCAGCTGCTGTTGGAATTTTTGTGCTGTTGTTCTGTTGTGTGTTACCTTTTCTCAGATCAATGATGGCAAGTGCAGCAGCCAAGCAGATGGTGAATATATCTGTGAAACAATCTGGGGTTGACATTGGACGCATCACGACCACTGGAGTGTATCCAATAGGTCCAAGTCTGGATGAGCTGGACGAATTCCCATAAAGAGACCCTTAACTGGGGTGAAATGGAAGGGGTGCCACTCTTTTATTTTTGACCCTGAAGTTAATGCTGGTTTTGATAGAGAGGGAGGTAGTCAAGACCATGTATCAAGTAAGCATTTTTAGACTATGGGTAGAACAGGCAGTTAGTAAGTGGATGTTTTGTTTATTATTTTGGCATAAATCTTCTTCCGATTTTTATTTTTATTTTTATTTTTTGTTTCTCCATTATTATAAATACCTGCATATTATTAAATATCACTTTAAGAATGAAAAGGGACAAATGAGGGTCAGAAGCAGGCCATCATCCGGCACTTAACCGAGGGATGATGCAACCAGATTAAAAAGAAAAGAATATGAAGGTCTTTTTCCTACTTTATTATTTTTATTATTCTTATTTAACCATTGAAAACTCACTTTTGAATGTAATGTGCACTCACTGACCTTTTGAGAAGTTCCATTGGTGACAAGAAGAAGGATCGACGAGCACCTCAGTGCTTAAGCAGCAAGGGCTGACTCTACTGGTGGTTTAAAAACTCGCTGTCAGTCCCAACTCCAGATAGAACCCTAGGCAGGTCCAGGTACCTCTGGCAATGGTGGAGCAGCCCAGATAGCGCTCCAGGCATCGTGGGACTATATATATATTCTATCACTGCCATTATTTTATTACTGTATGATGTAATCACTGGAGTATAATCTGCTGACAAAGATATAACCAAAGCTCGTGAACTGATTATAATGTGAAGAAGCATCCCCTTAAAGGAAGGTTTTAGGAAGGGAGATGGGATCTTTTACTCCTCTCTAGCCAAACAAAGGGGGGAGATGTTTGGTCTCATTCTCCTCCGGAGTGTGTTCCCATGGGAAGGCCACTTGGTAAAAGATGGGTGACTATTTTTGGTCACAAGAAAAGGAGAAGGAATGAGGCTGACCTGTGAGGACATGCTCTGGGATAAGGGCATAGAATTGGGGCTGTAAAGAGAGCCCCAAAGGGGGGGATGTGCTGGGAAAATGTATTGATCATTGATGTATTACATGTAGAAAATAGCCTGTATGAAAAACACTGGAAAGCACCGGGTTTTATGCTCAGAAAGTACCAAACGTAAATGCATTCAATGTAAAGAACAATAACAAGCTGTGGAAAGTACCAAAAAGACCATTAAAAATATGTTTTTTAAAAAATAGAATGGTTGGAGATTCGCCACCATTACAAATAAAATTAAGGAGGATTCATAAACAATGGTGGCAAAACGCCAGGGTGGAGCTTAAAGAAAAAGATAGCTAGAGGAATCCCTACTGGATCTGTAACGATAAGAAAAACATATAAAACTAGCTGATTTGCCCAGATTAGATCAGATGTGAAGCTGGCATCTCACTTTGTTGCTTGGCAATAAAGATTATCTTTTGAAGACCTGGAACTTCTGACTCTGAGAGCTTTCTTTAAGAAGACATCAGAAACAACTTAGGACACTGCAGACTGGCCAAGACAATAGCAGTACAGATTTATGGCCTGAAGCTGTCGCTCTCCGATACCAATCAGAAGCTACATCATGGGGGGGGACTGAAGGGAAAGAAATTTGATTTTGATTTTTCTTCTTGCTTCTATTATTAACATTCATTGTTTGCCTTTATTATTTTGGTTTCATTTGTTATTATATTTACTTTAACTAGTGAATTGTGAATTTATTTATTGATTTACAAAATGTTGATTTGTATGTTTTCCCCTGTTTTGTTTAAGTGAGCTCACCATTTGTCTTAAATACCTGGTTTTGTTTCAGTTAGAGGGTCAGTTTTTGTTCTGTTCAGTTCTCATTAGTTATTCTTTATATTGAGTTAAAGCTTGTTTTTTTCTGATCTTAGTTATTTGTTAGGTTAAGTTGATTTATTTTTGTATTCTTAATTTTTCTTATTTTTTTAGATAAAATAAACTTTTTTTTAATGGAAATCCTGTGTCCTTCTGCCTTGCCATCTGGCTTTCTCACAGTGAATATGTTTTTTTATTAGCAAATCTCATTTTATTTATTTGTGAATTTAATTATTTTTTGTGAATCTCTTTACATTTATTTGGAAAACTGCAATAATTGTACCCCCAATAATTGTAATTTTTATATATATATATATATATATATATATATATATATATATAAATAATTCTGACAGTTACTCATAGGTGAGAGAGCACGAGTATACCTCCCATTATAGGTCTCATTTTTCAAATGCACACAGAAGAATCTGAATGTGCAAAAAATGTAGATGAGTACATAGCAGATAAGATGATCAATGCTGTTCTCCAGCCTCCGTACTGATTTAAATCCACAGAACAATAAATAACTGCAATTTGATGAACTTAAGCAACAAGCCTGGAATCTGATTCCAAATAGCTCTGGGCCACGGCCTGCTCAACCACACATTCCCAGTTTCACGGTGGGAGAAAGCTCTTTCCAGGCTGCGCTATACCTCCAGGAAGTGCCAGCCAAGAGGGGACCAAATTTAATGCAGGAACATGCACAAACCGCTGATCCACTCAAATCAGTTCCCATCAGATATGAGCAGTCAATCCAAACACAAGCAGCAAGTCCAAAAATCCTATTCCAGCTACTCTATGGTTTCCGATTGTTTATTAAGACAAAAACACAGATCAGAGTTGCTAACTAATATTTTCAAAATTAAAAATGAAATGTGAGCTTAAAAAAAAGAATAAACAAATCAAATGTAAACTTAAAATGAAGAATAAACAATAAACAGACAGACTATCACGCTACTGTGCCATATTGGAAAAACCAACAACAGCATCCAACTGCTAGTCAGTGGTTTTATAGCCACAGCCATATCACCCTGTAGCCCAAGACTAGTTGCCCACTGAAGCTAAGCAGGGCTGAGCCTGGTCAGTACCTGGATGGGAGACCTCCTGTGAAAACAAGGTTGCCGTTGGAAGAGGTGTAATGAGGCCAGAAGGGGGTGCTCACCCTGTTGTCTGTGTGGTTCCTAATGCCCCAGTATAGTGATGGGGACACTATACTGTAACATGCACCATCCTTCAGATGAGACATTAAACCAAGGACCTGATTCTCTGTGGTCTTTAAAAATCCCATGACACTGAATGTGACAAACCGCACTTGGGCTATGTCAGAAATAGAATGGGGAATCCATTTACTGTCGGGAATTTGTTGTCACGTTGTGTTGAACCGCGCCGCATCCAGTGTAGACAATATCACTGATTATAATGGGTTTTATTATCTTTTGACACATAGACACGGTGTAACTACTGTATATTGAAGAGGCTATGATGTTAGCAGCTTTAAATACAATAAGACCCTTACCATTTGACCGATCTCCCCTGGATTTCCAGGGTCTCCCTGTGAGGGACACAACATATATTTAGTGCTAACTGTTCATAGGAAACATTAAAATGCATTTGTTCCTTTCTTAGTAATGAGTATCAGAAAGTTTGAAAAAACAATATTATTATATTGACTGGACTGAATAAGACAAACATCTCAGGGTTACGTATATAACCCGATTCCAGGAGATGGGAATGATATGCGTCATTGTGTTGACACTATGGGAACATCTTCAGATTATGCCATTGTCTGAATCACGTGTACACATGTGCCAATAGCATTGGTCATGGACAAAGTCAGGTGATGCTACGTAGTACTTGACTTTATTTATAAAATAGCCCCTTGAACATGGAGTCACCAGATTCATTTTTCTGAAGAAGCCGCACAGGCGTACTTAAAGTATGGCAATGCGACACAGTCTCTCATTCCCATCTCAGGGAACTGGGTTACATACGTAACCCTGAGACATTTCTTTATGAGAGAACTTTGATGCTGCGTCATTGCTTTGAAACTATGTGAAGATTAATACCCACTACACCATACTGAAAGAATGCCTGTACCACAGGTTGTGAAAAGTATACACAAGCACAAAACTGCAGTTACAGGAATGAATCAACCCAAGAGGACTTGTGATCCTGGGGTTGAATTCACATCCACACTGTAAAACTCTGACTCTGACTAATTAAAACCTAATGAATGTGTGTGGAGAGGACTAGCCTGCCGCAGCACAAACATCTTGCAAAGGCGCACCTCTTGCCAATGCCTTTGAGCAAGCCACACTCAGAGTAGTATGGACTCTGACAGCTAGAGGTGAAACGATACCACGTGACTTGAAGGTGAATGAAACCACATCCAAAACCCAATGTGATATAGACTATTTGGTAGCGGTAGAATCTCGGTTAACTGCAACCTACCTGGAGTCTCCAGAAGTGCAAGGTAGTCTCTGAGATCCTGACACCTTGCACTTCTGTGGCCTATTGCATGAAGCTAGTTGAACAAACTCTGAGTTTCAGAGTAGGTTTAGAGTTGACAAATCCAGATAAATCCAAGCTGGTTTAGATCAGGATCAGCTGTTGCACAACGCTCGGTATCAACTTTCTCTGTCAACTCAGGTTTAATCCAGTGTTTGCGACTGAAGCCCTGGGTATACTTCACTTTCCGTGCCCGGACGTGTCACGCGCGCAGTCGCGTCCGCGCGTCTTTCAAAGTATACTAAACCAAGGATGCGCGCGGATGACAGAGTTCGACACATGCGCAGTGCAATTTTTTCTATACTATTACCAGACAACCGGACATTCGCTAGGCAGGATCGGAGAAGAAAAATAGTGCAGCCACAATTGCAACATAGTTCAGAAGATACACCAAGAGAACAGGAATCAAAAACGATGGAGAAGACATGCTTTTGAGTTTACTCGTCTTATTTTTGAATCGTTCTTTACACACACTTCTTCGACGACTGCACATTGTGCTCAGTACTGTGCATATTGCCACCTAGTGGACTCTTCTTTCCTGCTTGCGCATGCGCTGTTGCACGTGCACCGTCCACACGGTCTCGAAATTTGGGTTGGTCTGATTGGTCGAGTTTGGGTTTGTGATCTGTAACTCAGAATAAAACCTGCTCCGGAGCAGGTTTGCCATGTATCGCAAGTTACCATAGCAATGAACCCTGCTAAAACCAATCCACCTTTAAGCCCGAAAACCAGTTTACTCAAACTAATCTTGAACTTTCCTGGGTAGAAACTGTAACGGCTTTGAGCACCGGGCCACTGGAGACTCCAGGTAGGTTGCATTTCTGGAAAATGGTGGCGCTGGAGACTAAAGTTTCCTGATGATTCAGTAATTTTCACCTTAATTCTAATTATTTTGCAGTTAACATGTGTCTTTTCTCCTCTCCACCTGTTTTTGTCTGACCCTACTGACACAACAAACATTTTGCTGTCCAATAGTCATGCTTTAACTTTGCAATTTCTAGTATTGCATTAGTATTGTATCCTTCTCATGGGCATTTAATTTTTTA
This sequence comes from Culter alburnus, assembly GCA_028476615.1. NCBI lineage: Eukaryota > Metazoa > Chordata > Actinopteri > Cypriniformes > Xenocyprididae > Culter > Culter alburnus. The sequence continues at coordinate 100,693 of JAOTNS010000175.1, forward strand.
CTTTTCAGTAGGGATGGCGATATCTTATCATTTGCGATATACCTTTGAAAATTCTCCTCACAGAAAATTTGTCTCCTCGCATAATCCTCTAGTTGATGACGTAGTTTCGTGAGCGACCGATTCACTGTTCACGTGCAGAGTGAAAACAAGCAAGCGGAGGCGGACGTGAGCGGGAGGAGCTTGTTGTTAAGCGAGGAGCTACCTCCACAATTTGGAACTGGTTGTTATAGAAATCAGATGCGGAGCAATACCGTAATCACTATAAACAATGTTTATGCAAGAGCCTATGCTCTATGACAGTCATTTTACGCCGTCATCACCTGGGTGTTGATAGCGCGCAAGCGCAGGTGAGACCTGAACATCTCACATGCTATCTTTGTTTAACTAACTCATTTAAACTTTGCCAATTTAAACTTCAACGTAAGACGCAAAGAGAACTCACACATGCTGTGAGGAGATTGTGTGTACCCATCTGAAGCGCGTACATGGAGAGCTGCGTCACAGCTGTATTTGTAAATTATCTGAAGACATAGTTGTGATCGTTACTTTTGACAGTGTTTGCACTATTTTACAATTTGTTCTATGGGACAAGAGTTTGAAAAGTTAACTACCTAATGGGGTAGCATGTTCCACATACATATTATTGTGTTATTGACTGTTTCACCGAACTTCTTTACTTTATCAGGTTATCAACATGGTTGGTGATTGTTCCTTTGCTGTTTGCAACCACTGTTTGCACCATGAGAGTATAATAAACAGAATCTGGGTGTGGCAGGGGGGCGTGGTTTAGCGAACCTGCAGCGGGGAGAGCGTCAAGAGAGGCGGAGTGATGAGTGGGTTAAGCGCAAATACAACACTGTCTCTTGTTGCAGTAATGGCGTGGAGAGAGTATAAAACGCCAGGAGAAACAGGAGCGGGGAGAGAGAGAAGGACTGCTGGCTGCCACACTCCAGGATTGCTGTTTATTTTTGTTGGAGTGTTTATTGTTGATTTCTGACCGTTTGTGCCGTCGCACACCCTTTGTTTTATGTTTGAAATAAAGCAGTCAGTAGTCAAAAGCGACCCTGTTGTCTTCCCTCCTACAACGCGAACATTGTTACACTGGTGCCGAAACCCGGGAGGGATGATGCCGCCACACCTGCATCCTCCACTGCACCATTTGCAGAGCTGATTACTCCCTCGCGGTCATGCAACACACCAACATCAGGCCCTGCTGGACCTACGACATGATCAGGAGAGGCGTTTCCAAACCGTCCTCCAAGCCCAGCAGGAAGACCGCGAGAGGTTCCGGAGCTGGATAGACCAGGAGGTTCGGCCGGAAGCCACGTCCAGCAAGCTGTGCCTCCATCTCCCGCTCAACAGATGGGGCCTGAGGACGACCCGGAGGCGTTCCTTGACCTTTTGAAAAGCGGCCGAGGTCCATGGATGGCCGCGGACCAGTGGCCGATGTGCTGGTCCATTGCTCTCCGGGGAGTCCCAGGTAGCGGCACAGCAGCTTCCGGTGCGGAATCTCCTGGTCTTCGAGGATCTGAAGAGAGCCATCATTCAGCGGTCGGCCGGAGTCCTGAACAGCACCACCAACGCTTCCGCTCCTGGAGCTTGGAGAGTCCGCCGACCCTTCGTGATGGCCCAACAGCTCTGGGACTCCTGCCGCAAATGGCTGCTGCCGACTCCAGCGACGTGGAGAGATCATCGATCGAGTGGTAATGGGCAGTTTCGTCACTCGGCTCCCTAGAAAAACGGCAGAGTGGTCCAGTGCCACCACCCCCACGTCGCTGGAGTCGGCTATCCATCTCGCGGAGGACTATATGGTGGCGTGCCCCGGGGTCGGCGAACTCTGCCATCCGCTTCTCTCTCTTCCCTCTTTTTTCTTCTCCTTCTCTCTCTCGGCCTGTCCCTTTACCCAGGTCCCGTCCCCCGGCCCTCCTAGAGTCCCGCCCCGCCCCGCCAGAACCACAGAATGGCCAGAACCACTATGCAGCTCCCCGAGTCCCGCCCAGGGGTTGGACCCCACCCCTGTTTCTCCGCTCTCTCACGTCAGCCGCTTAACCACTCCCTGCCACTGGAGCGGCGGGGAGGTCTGGGCCGGCCTGCTGGCGTGCGGGGACCTGGACCATTTTGTGGACAGGTGTCCCTTATGAGGTGGGGACGATGATCCGGGTCCCGGATGTCCCGCGGCTGCCCCCGGTCAGGCTGGGTGGTACCAAATACCTGTGATTATCAAGGGGGGGTACCTATCAGGCATTGGTGGATTCAGGATGTAACCAAACCTCATCCATCAAAGTTTGATACAATCCAGGGCATTGGATACGAGCCGCATGGTTAAAGTACGGTGTGTGCACGGGGATGTGGTTGAGTATCCTATTTTGCCGGTCATTATTAAATTTCGGGACAAAAGCATAGTGTTGAGGTGGCAGTTAATCCGCACCTCCGGCATCCGTTAATTTTGGGGACGAATTGGTCAGCGTTTAAAGAATTATTGGGGATTTTATGTACGGATGCCTCTGGGGAAAAATGCATCGGAGGGGATGAGAGGTTACAGGTGGGAGAGACTGAACTGGACCACTGAGTACTGCCTCGGGGGAACAGACTGAAATCGAGAGAATTATTCTCTCGTGGCGCGATTATTCCCCTGGAGCAGTCGGCGCTGAAACGCGCATTTGAACAGGTCAGGACCTCGACGGTCAGCCTCTCCAGCCTGAACAACCACTTACCTATCCATATTTGCAATAATTAAAGATAGGTGCATCGAGTGACCCCAAGACGCTCAGACAAAAGAAGATACAACCCAGTTATTAGTACCTAGGAGCCCGGGAAATGCTTTTTCAGGCGGCTCATTCCAATCCAATGGCTGTCATTTAGGACAGGTAACGACACTAAATCGCCTCATGACATGATTTTTTTGGCCGGCATTCACGAGAATGTGCGCAGGTGGTGCGCGGCTTGTCGTGAATGTCAGTTGGTAAACCCACCGGCCACCCCAAAAGCGCCTTTGCGCCCCTTCCATTAATGCAGGTCCCCTTCGAGAGAATTGGCATGGACCTCATTGGGCCATTAGAGCAATCAGCACGAGGACATGTTTTGCATTAGTCATTGTGGTTATGCAACACGATATCCAGAAGCAGTGCCGCTCCGCAACATTTTTTCCGCTAAGAGTGTTGTTGACGCACTGTTTCTTTAATCTCCCGAGTGGGGATTCCCAAGGAAATCCTCACTGATCAGGCACGGCGTTTATGTCACGGACGTTACGTGAACTTTACGAATTATTGGGCATTAAATCGATTTGGACCAGCGTCTTTCACCCAAAACGGACGGGCTGGTCGAACGGTTTAATCGCACGCTTAAGACAATGATTTGTAAATTCGTTCAGGAACGCCAAAAATTGGGACAGATGGTTGGAACCCCTGTTGTTCGCTGTGCGAGAGGTCCCGCAAGCCTCCACGGGTTTTCCCCCCTTCGAGTTGCTCTATGGTCGCCAGCACAGGGGGTGCTGGACGTCATAAGAGAGACTTGGGAGGATGGACCTTCTCAATCTAAAAACGAAATTCAGTTTGTGATGGACCTGAGAACAAAACTCCACACTTTTAGGGCGCTCTCTATGGAATTCGTTACAGGCCCAGGACAAACAGAGCCGGCTGTATAACAGGGAACCAATTTGCGTAAATTTGCACCGGGAGATAAAGTGCTTGTATTACTCCCAACGTCAAGTTCAAAATTACTTGCAAAGTGGCAAGGACCGTTTGAGGTCACACGGCAAGTTGGAGAGCTCGATTATGAGGTAATACGCTCAGATAGGAGAGGAGCACGTCAAATTTATCACCTCAATCTCCTAAAAAAATGGAATGAGGGAGAATCAGTGATGTTGGCGACGGTGATTAGCGGAGAGGATGATCTTGGACCAGAAGCGAATATAAAAAAAACAATCTCTCGCTCTGGCCCCAGGGGGAGATCACCTCTCGCCCTCCCAACTCATTGATTTGACTACCTTACAGGCAGAGTTTGCTGACGTGTTTTCTCCCCTACCTAGTCGTACAAACCTCATTCAGCACCATATCGAGACAGAGCCGGGCGTGGTGGTTCGCAGCCGGCCTTATTGCTTGCCTGAACACAAGAAAAAAGTAGTTCAGGAAGAATTAGGGGCGATGCTTGAAATGGGGGCGGGACGGACGGCTCAGTGCGGTTCTGTGTGGATTTTCGCAAGGTGAATGCTGTGTCAAAATTCGACGCATATCCAATGCCGCGGGTTGACGAATTGCTTGACCGGCTTGGTTCGGCTCGTTTTTTTTCGACATTGGACTTAATGAAGGGTTATTGGCAGATCCCCTTGTCTCCATTATCCCGAGAAAAAACAGATTTCACGACGCCGTTTGGATTACACCAATTTGTTACACTTCCTTTCGGTCTGTTCTGGGCACTGGCTACCTTTCAGCGGCTGATGGATAAGGTGTTATATTTAGTAATGATTGGCAGCGGCATATGCAGCATGTGAGGGCGGTATTGAGGTCGCTGAGAGGAGCTGGGCTCACGGCCAACCCGAAGAAGTGTGCGATTGGGCGCGTGGAGGTAAAGTATCTGGGTTTTCACTTGGGACATGGACAGGTGCGTCCACAAATTGATAAGACTGCAGCAGTTGCAACCTGTCCGCGTCCAAGACCAAAAAGGAGGTGAGACAGTTCTTGGGCTGGCGGGATATTATAGAAGGTTTGTGCCTAATTATTCGACCTCACCAGCCCCTGACTGATCTTACTAAAAAGGAAGCACCAGATACGGTCCAGTGGACGGAGCCGTGCCAGCAGGCGTTTACCCAAGTAAAGGCTGCTCTGTGTGGCGGGCCGTTGCTTCATTCTCCTGATTTCTCTCTCCCTTTTTTGTTGCAGACGGACGCATCGGACAGGGGGCTGGGTGCTGTCCTGTCCCAGGAGATAGAGGGGGAGGAACGGCCGGTGCTGTACATTAGTCGTAAGCTCTCTAAGAGAGAGACTAAGTACAGCACCGTGAGAAAGAGTGTTTGGCCATCAGGTGGGCTGTCCTCACCCTCCGCTATTATCTCCTGGGACGGGAATTCACCCTCTGTTCGGACCACGCTCCCCTGCAGTGGCTCCACCGCATGAAGGATACCAACGCGCGGATCATTCGTTGGTATCTAGCTTTACAGCCTTTTAAGTTCAAGGTGGTCCACAGGCGGGTGTCTGCAGTCCGGATGGCTCCCCGGCCTGAGTCGGGCGGTGGGGGTATGTGGCAAGGGGGGCGTGGTTTAGCGAACCCTGCAGCGGGGGAGAGCGTCAAGAGAGGCGCGGTGAGTGAGTGGGTTAAGCGCAAATAACAAACACCTGTCTCTTGTTGCAGTAATTGGCGTGGAGAGAGTATAAAACGCCAGGAGAAACAGGCGCGAGGGAGAGAGAGAAGGACTGCTGGCTGCCACACTCCAGGATTGCTGTGTTTATTTTTGTTGGAGTGTTTATTGTTGATTTCTGACCGTTTTATGCCTGTCTGCACACCCTTTGTTTTATGTTTGAAATAAAGAGCAGTCAGTAGTCAAAAGCAAACCCTGTTGTCTTCCCTCCTTCAACGCGAACATTGTTACACTGTGTTTACATTTTAAACTTGTAATTGATTTTAATTATTATTGTGTAATTGTTGTTGTGTGATGTTTTTCAGCACAGTCACTGGAACACAACTTAAAAGGTACAATATGTAATAATTTTGTCCGCTAGAGGTCGCCAGAAGCCTATTCAAAACAAAGGCGTAGCTTGCTGATGCCAAGTTTTAGAGCAGAATCTTGGGACATGTGGTCTCCATCTCAACAGACGGTGCAAAGGAATAGGGATTGGAGTCAGGAAGAAATCATCTTCATGAATGCGATTATTAACGTTACTGTAGTATGTAGCAGAGCAGGACCGATTGTTGTGGGAGCTGAACGAGGCCGCTGGAGCAATGGCGCAACACACACCTCACGAACAGCGGGACTTTTATTATGACACAGTCGCCGGCGCCGCTTCTGCTTTTCCGGTCATGAGTATGAGGTAACGCAGCTCTGTCTATTATTAGATACATTTGAGTGTGTTGAAAATGATGTTTTAATGTTACTCTGTGCGTTCGCTCGGCGGCTTCTGTGAGACACTGTTGCACACTGCAGTAAGATAGATCGATTTTAGAATATCGTATTAAATATTGGATGTCTTGTGTTGATAAATGGCATGCAATTAATTTTAAAACGTGTTGTATGATGGAGAAAATTATGTATTACTGTTTCTAAAAAATAAATCTGAATCTGATTATGCTATGTTAGCTATTTGACAAAATAGTGTTTTTCTCTGAGGCATGGTAAAGCATGGTACTCGAAAAAAATCAAGAAAATTGATTTAAACAATGAGACTAAACGTGTTGAGCTATATAACAACAATTCATTTTCTGTCTATAAATATATCAAAACAGTTGTTCCTGTTACAACAGAGACACGGAGGCAGAGGTATAAACCAATCCAGGTAAGTTTATTTACATTAAGCAGAGCACAGGGTGATGGTAAGCAGATAATGGGTTCTTGAGAGATGAAGGGAATATAATACTGTCCTGATTTGTCTTGCAGATGCTGGTGAAGAGATGAGATGGAAGGAGCTGGCGGAGACACTCACACACACAGGCAGGTAGGCACACAAGGATAACAGGAGACGAAGGAGATGGAGGAGACGACTGGAGCAGGTAAGTATGGCGTTAGGAGTCCTTAAGGTAAGCATACATGTGTTGTAGTGCAAACGAGACCGGACAGTGAGTGTGTGTGAGTGTGGTGGCTTTGTAGTGGTGGTGATTGCAGTGCTGATGAGTCACAGGTGGCGGTGATCAGTACGCTGGTGATTGAGTGCGTGGGTAAGGGAGTGAGGTGGAACCTGACGTGTCTGTGACAGTACCCCCCCTCCCACGGCCCCTCCTGAGGGCCGCGGACCCCGACGTCGTGGTGGTCTTCCTCTAGGCGTGGGGCAGGTCTGTCTGGGTGGTTGGCGTGGAAGGTCTGTAACAGGATAGGATCAAGGATATCATTCTTGGGAACCCATGAGCGTTCTTCGGGGCCATAGCCTTCCCAGTCGACGAGGTATTCAAGCTGACCACCACGGCGCCGGGAATCCAGGATTTCGTGAACCACGTAAGCTGTGCCGTCCTCAGGATGAGTGGAAGGGGGGCTCGGCGGCTGCCACGTCAGGTTCTGTGGAGGGAACAACAGAAGGGTGGTGAGGCTTAAGCAGTGATACGTGGAATGTAGGATGGATTCTACTGTACTGTGCTGGGAGTTGGAGACGGTAGGTGACGGGGTTGATCTGCCGGATGATGGTGAACGGGCCAATGAAGCGGGGACTCAGCTTCTTGCAGGGCAGACGCATCCTGATGTCCCTGGTGGACAGCCAGACCTTCTGCCCCGGTTGGTAGACAGGAGCTTCGGAGCGCCGAAGGTCGGCTGTCGTCTTGCGTCTGCGCAGGGCTCTCTGCAGTTGGTGATGAGCTGAGTCCCAAACCCTCTCGCTCTCCCGGAACCAGTAGTCGACTGCGGGGACGTTGGAAGGTTCCCCATCCCAGGGGAACAGCGGGGGTTGGTAGCCGAGTACGCACTGGAAGGGTGTCAGTCCAGTTGTGGCTTGGCGGAGGGAGTTCTGTGCGTACTCGGCCCAATCCAGGTACTGGTTCCAGGAGTTCTGGTGGCCGTGACAGAAGGTACGCAGGAAGCGGCCTATCTCCTGGATCTTGCGTTCCGTCTGCCCGTTCGACTGAGGATGGTATCCGGATGACAGGCTGACGGTCACACCCAGGAGGGAGAAGGCTTTCCAGACGTGGGAGACGAACTGGGGTCCTCTGTCGGAGACTATATCTTCAGGTATTCCATAATGACGAAAAAACATGATTAAACATCAACTCAGTAGTGGCCATGGCGTAGGTAGACCCTCCAGGGTATCAGGAGGTAGGACTTTGAGAAGCGGTCTACCACCACCAGGATGCACGGTGACCGTCAACTCAGGGAGATCTGTGACGAAGTCACTCCCAGGTGTGACCAGGTCTCTCAGGAACGGGCAGAGGTAGGAGCTTGCCGGTGGGAAGATGGCGTGGGCTCTTGGAGATGGCGCACTCCCTGCAGCCCTGCACGTACCTTCTGACATCGTTGGCCATGTTGGGCCACCAGAAGCGTTGTTTGAGCAACGAGAGGGTCTCATTGACCCCCGGTGACCAGTGCCAAGTGAAGAGTGGGTATTGTGCAGAAGTGGAGTGCGACGTGCCCGTGTGACGTATTGCAAGCCTTGGGGGCAACCCGGCGGAGTGCGTGTGGAGGCATTGGAGGAGGGAATGGTTTCTTCGGACCACTGGATGGAATTCACGAAGATGGACTCCGGCAGGATAGTTTCAGGATCTTCAGGCTTTTCCTCAGGGGAATGGAGGCGAGAAAGGGCGTCAGCTTTTGTGTTCTTTGAACCAGGTCGGTAAGAGATGGAGAAATTGAACCTTGAGAAAAACATGGCCCAGGGAGCTTGGCGAGGGTTGAGTCTTTTGGCAGCCTTCAGATATTCAAGGTTCTTATGATCAGTGAGAACTTGGAATGGATGAGTAGCCCCCTCCAACCAATGCCTCCACTCCTCGAGGGCAAGCTTGACGGCCAGGAGTTCGCGGTCACCGATGTCGTAATTGACCTCCGCCGGGTTGAGCTTGCGGGAGAAGAAGGCGCATGGATGGAGTCTACTTGGTGTCCCCTGCTGCTGCGATAGGACCGCTCCACTCCGGTGGTGGAGGCGTCCACTTCCACGATGAATGGGAGATCTGGGTTAGGGTGGACGAGGAGGGGAGCGGTGGTGAAGGCTCTTTTGAGGGTCTCGAAGGCGTTGGTGGCTTGTTGGGACCAGGACAGAGACTTGGGCTGATTACGGAGTAGGTTGGTGAGTGGACTGACGATGGTACTGTAGTTCTTGATAAAACGGCGGTAGAAGTTGGAGAAACCTAGGAAGCGTTGGAGTTCTTTGATTGTGGATGGAGTGGGCCAGGACTGGATGGCGGAGACCTTCCCCTCGTCCATCCGGATGCCACTGTGATCTATCATGTACCCCAGGAATTGGACAGAGGGCTGGTGAAAGGAGCACTTTTCAGCTTTGAGGAAGAGTTGGAATTGCCGTAAGCGTTGGAGGACCTCCGCAACGTGGTGGCGATGTTCGGCCAAGCTCCGGGAGTAGATGAGGATGTCGTCAATATACACCAGAACGAACTTGTGGAGAAACTCCCGGAGCACCTCGTGTATGAAATCCTGGAATACGGAGGGGGCGTTGACCAGGCCATACGGCATGACGAGATACTCGTAGTGTCCGGTGGGCGTGACAAAGGCGGTCTTCCACTCGTCCCCCTCGCGTATCCGGATGAGGTTGTACGCGGAGGTCCAGCTTAGTGAACACAGTGGCACCACGGAGATGTTCCAGGGCCGCTGGGACGAGGGGAAGTGGGTAGCGGAACTTGACAGTGATTTTGTTGAGGGCACGGTAATCAATGCAGGGCCTCAAGCCTCCGTCCTTCTTCGCCACAAAAAAGAAGCTTGAAGCAGCAGGGGAAGTAGACGGGCGGATGTAACCTTGGTTGAGGGCCTCTTTGATGTATTCCTCCATGGCCTTCTCCTCCGGTATTGACAGGGGTAATACGTCCCTGGGCACTGGTTCACCCGGTAGCAGATCGATGGCACAGTCCCATGGCCGGTGTGGAGGAAGCTTGGAGGCGCGTTGCGGGCAGAAAACGTCACTGAAGGGGGCGTAGTCCGGGGGAACATCCACGGAGCGCTTCTCTACAGGGCTTTCGATAGAGGTGGCGTTGATGGAGAGACTTGGAGTGGAGACTTCGGAACAGGAAGCGCCGGGAAGCAATCTGGAAAGCAGTTGTCGCCCCACTTCAGGACTTCGCCCGTGCGCCAGGAGATGGTGGGATTGGTGTTGTTCAAGCCACGGGCGCCCTAGAACCACGTCAGCGGTGGACTCCTCCAGACCAGCAGATGTATCTTCTCTGAATGTAGGATACCAACACAGAGTTGAAGTGGCCCCACACAATGACGGATGTTTCTACGGCTCAGGGGTTTGCCGTGATGGAGTGGATTTGATAGTTAATCGGAGACGGGGAGACTTTGAGCTTGAGTTGTCGACAGAGGGCGCCTGAGATTAAATTTCCTGCTGACCCTGAGTCGAGGAGCGCCACCACTGGAACAGAGGTATTTGCAGCAGTAAGGATTACAATAGTAGTGAGTGGTTTCATTTTCTGAATGGAGGGAATAATAGCACTCACCACGGCCGAGGAGGACGGGTTGGGCATGTGGAGATGACATGCCCCGGAGATCCACAATAAGCATAAGTTCAGGGTCAGCCTTCTCTGTCTTTCACTAGAGGTGAGACGTGAATGGTCAATTTGCATTGGTTCGGTGGCTGGTTCTGGGGAGCTGACGGGTTCAGACCGGCGGAGGAGGTTGGTGGTAGATGACTGGCCCTGGTGCTCGAGGAGACACGACTGCATACGAGAACCCACGCGGATGGCGAGTTGGATGAAGCGTTCGAGTCCCATTGAGTCCTCGTATGCAGCGAGATGCAGCCGCACGTTGGGTTCCAATCCCTGACGGAAAGTGGTGATGAGGGCTTGTTCATTCCATCCGCTGGTGGCGGCTAGCGTTCGGAACTGCAAGGCTATTCATTAACAGAGAGATTTCTTTGCTTTAGATTATAGAGTTTCTCACCAGTGGAAGAATCCGTCAGAGGTTTCCCGAAGACCTCACGGAAGTGAGAGACGAACGCCGAATATGACTGGACAACAGGGCCTTTCTGGGTCCACAGAGAATCTGCCCATTGCAGGGCCTTACCTTGCAGTTGCGAAATGATGAACGCAATTTTAGCCGTGTCGGTGGTGTAGAGGTGCGGCTGCATCTCCAGGACCAGTTCGCATTGGAGAAGGAATCCGCTGCATTCCTCCGCCGATCCTGAGTAGGGCGCCGGTTTGGCCATGGGACTGGCGGTGAATGATGGTGAAGGAGCGGTGATGGAGGGTGCGGAAGTTGCAGCGTTGGAGGGTGATGATGACGATGGTTGTGGTGTGAGTGCTCGGCGCAGTGCGTCCACGAGCTCTTGAAACGGGTCGTTGGTGCTCATGCTGTGAAGTTGTTAGGGTCCGGTCTTCTGTTACAACAGAGACACGGAGGCAGAGGTATAAACAATCCAGGTAAGTTTATTTACATTAAGCAGAGCACAGGGTGATGGTAAGCAGATAATGGGTTCTTGAGAGATGAAGGGAATATAATACTGTCCTGATTTTGTCTTGCAGATGCTGGTGAAGAGATGAGATGGAAGGAGCTGGCGGAGACACTCACACACACAGGCAGGTAGGCACACAAGGATAACAGGAGACGAAGGAGATGGAGGAGACGACTGGAGCAGGTAAGTATGGCGTTAGGAGTCCTTAAGGTAAGCATACATGTGTTGTAGTGCAAACGAGACCGGACAGTGAGTGTGTGTGAGTGTGGTGGCTTTGTAGTGGTGGTGATTGCAGTGCTGATGAGTCACAGGTGGCGGTGATCAGTACGCTGGTGATTGAGTGCGTGGGTAAGGGAGTGAGGTGGAACCTGACGTGTCTGTGACAGTTCCCTTGTCTATTAAAATGTGTAATATATTAAAGCGTCTTTGGTGATTCCATGGTTTCTACAAAATAAAACCGGAAACCGAGGAAGACTGAGGGTTAACAAGGGTATGACGCAATTGACAGGCGACTCCTCACACGTCCCGGAGCCTTGGTTAAAATTGCAATTTTCTCACGATTTACAAATAGTTGGAAACATTTGGGATATTGTAAGTACTCAAGTGAACAAAATATATAACACTGGCCTAGTGGTTTTTGGATATTTTACTGCAAAAATATTGCATATTGCACCTTAAAACATAACAATCTGCTATTTTACAGAAGAAAATAATTTATAATAATAAAATATAAATATATATATTATCGTCATTGGTATCGTTATCGCAATAAATACCTGAAATTATATCGTGATAAATTTTTTAGGCCATATCGCCCATCCCTACTTTTCAGTCTGAGTTAAATCTCTTTTTTGGCTCATTTTATCTGTAAAAGAAAACCTGCCTAATAATTATGCACATCTGAATATAGTCTTCATGAGCAATATATATCACTTATAAATGATTGAATACAAAATTAATAGTAGTTATTAAGATTGATGTGGTTTGGAATTGGTAAAATGTGCTGAAAAAAAAAAAATATATATATATATGATCAGAAAATCAATTTGTCTAATAATTCTGCACATGGTGTAGTTTAGCAGCTAATAAGATTTAGAATACAAAGACTGCCTGCTAGCTGCACCCAATTTGAAACCTAAGGCTCATCCACCCTCAGCTCCACCTGAGAACCCCAAGATTTAAGTGCACACGTAATTCAGATGCTGGTACACACTGAAGACGTTCCCATAGAGTAAATGCAATGACGCAGAATCGAAGTTCCCTTGAAAGGGAACTGCACTTAATATTTTTACACTCTTGCCTTGGTCCAAACAAACAATTGAAGGTCCTGGTGGGGTTTTATGTTGGTGGATAATTGTCTTTTTTTGCCTTTTTGAACTCTCTCAGTCAAAATATATGTACATATATATTTTTTGAAACACTATTGTCACTGGATAGTACATATAAAAAAGGTTATGTTAGTGATGGATATCTATTGATATCTATCTATATCTATCTATTGATATCCTATTGTTATTAATTATTATTAGTATTGATATCCTATTGAAGTTTTTAAGCATGATCCTTCAACAGGAGTCATTGTTTACAGAGCCATGTGTGTCACTGCATTATCATGCTAAACCTCCAGCTACTAACATTTTGATAGGATTTGAGTTTAGAGATACTTACTGGGAGCCCTGGAATTCCCCGAGGACCATCTTTGCCTGTGTCTCCAGGGGGTCCCCTGGGGCCTGGGGGGCCTGGAGGCCCAGGAGGTCCTGGGGGCCCTACTTGACCCTGGTCACCCTGTGGAAGTAATAATGTATATACATCAAACTTTATTATAAGTCAACGATTAAAGTTTATATTAAAGTTGTTTGTATACAGTGAGAGGGAGAAATGGATTGAATGTCAATGATAAGCTATCAAAGAGAACTTGGAGGAACTTCTATTATCTCACAGTAGGGGTGGGCAATTTGACCAAAATCTTATTTCATAGTATGAAAAATTTTATTTCACGACACTGATATAGCTATTTTTATTTTACTCTTATTAAAGGTGCCCTAGAATTGACATTTTAAAATATGTAATATAAGTCTAAGGTGTCCCCAGAATGTGTCTGTGAAGTTTCAGCTCAAAATACCCCATAGATTTTTTATTTTGGGGTGGCATTAAAAATGCTCCGATTTGGGGTGTGTACACCTTTAAATGCTCATGCTCCCCGCTCGCAACTCCAATAAACATTGCATAAACAATACTGAAGTTCACAATATAACTCTCAAAATGGATCTTTACAAACTGTTCGTGATGACGTAAGTATGGCATGTATTTTGTGGATGTTTGCTAACATTTGATTCTGAATGAGTTTGAAAGTGCTGCACGACGGCTAACGTGGCTAAAGCTACACACAGTTGGAGAGACTTGATAAGAATGCAGATGCGTTTATGAATTATACAGACTACAAGCATTTTCGGGTTAAAAATGAAAATAACGAAATGGCTCTGGTCTCTGTGAATACAGAAAGAAACATGATGAAACATAAATGTGGTAACTTTAACCACATTTAACAGTACATTAGCAACATGCTAATGAAACATTTGGAGACAATTTACAAAATATCACTAAATATATCATGATATCATGGATCATGAACAGTTATTGTGCATCCATCTGCCATTTTCACTATTGTCATTGCTTGCATGCTTCACAATACCTGCAGAACGTCTGTGGCCTGTTGCACAAAGCCAGTTTCAGTTTCTACCCAGGTAAGTTCAAGATTAGTTTAAGCAAACTCTGGTTTTTCGGGCTCATGAAGGTGGATTGGTTTTTAGCGGGTTTCATTGCTATGATAACTTATGCTACATGGCTAAACTGCCTGGAGCAGGTTTTATTCTGAGTTAGACATCACAAACCCAAACTCGACCAATCAGCTGCGAGTAAAGTGACATATATCTGATGCAATAAAGCGACTCCCCCTGCATCTCTCGCTCCAAATTAAATCAGTTTATAGTAAAAACATTTTAGAGACAAAATTGCTTAACATTTGCTGTTAATTATTCATTATATTTATATGAAATAAATTAAAATTATGAATAATTCATGACATTCATATAATTAGGCCTATTATATTAATTAACATTATTAAACTTTGCTTTTAAATTAAAATAAATATAATACATGCATAATATATATAAAGCTTTTAAAAAGATTAAGCATACATGTATTCTTTTGAGCTCTTTGTGAAACTATATTAATTATTTGGTCTATTTGTTTGATTCACATGCATTGATATAGTTAGATATTTTCTTTCAGCTGCCTTCTCAAACTTTCACTGCAGCAGTTTTTATTCCTGCCTTGTAAATGCATTTAATTTCATATTCTTATAACAATCTCTTAATCTTCGGAAGCGACATGAATTGCATGGCTCTCTTACGAGAAGTGAATCAAACTGACGTTCTCCTTGTTCCGTGTGATTGACTGTTTCCACACATGTCACACATTCAGGTACACGCATTTGCAAACTCTGGATTAAACCTGAGTTGACAGAGAAAGTTTATACCCGAGCGTTGTGCAACAGTTGATCCTGAACTAAAACAGGTTGGATTTATCTGGATTTGTCAACTCCAAACCTACTCTGAAACTTAGAATTTGTTCAGCTAGCTTCATGCAACCATAAATCCATAAATGCCACTGATGATTCAGCTGTGCAGCTCCAGATGTTAATACTGCCTTGCCTTGAACATGGGCTGCAAAAGTTGTACAAAAGGCGTACATATTAATGATCCCGACTGTTGTGTCACAGTTGGTGTTATGTTGAGATTCGCCTGTTTTTCCGTGGTGTTTTTCACGCAAGAGATTTACATATGAAGGAGGAAACATTGGTGTTTGAGGCTCATGGTATGTCATTTAATAAGAACACTTTTCAATTATGCCAAGGTAAATTTAATTTTCAATTCTATGGCACCTTTAAAATTACAAATTACAAACAGTAGGACAAATATGTGAAATAAACTATGTTTTTCAGGTACAGTAGGTTTATTTAACATGTAGTAAGAAATGTGTCTGTGACAGAAGAAGAACATGAAGAAACATGATGAAACTGAGACAAACTAAATCCAGAAGAACTGTGGCTGTGTCTCCAAGACACGAAGAAACCGACCAGCAAAGCTACAGTACTGTGAGAAGTTTTAGGCACTTGTGTAAAAATGATGTAAAGTGAGGATGCTTTCAAAAATACTGTCATAAATAGATTTTATTTAACAGTTACTTCTATTAACCAAATCAAATCAATATTTGGTGTGACCACCATTTGTGTTTAAAACAGATTTTGTCCAGGTACACTTGCGCATCGTTTTTCAGGTAGCTTTGCAGGTCGGTTTCTTCAAGAACTGGCCACAGTTCTTTCTGGATTTAGTTTGTCTCAGTTTCATCTGTTTATTCATGTAATCACAGACAGATTTGATTATGGTGAGATCTGGCTGTTGTCCAACACCTTGTGCATACAAAAACCTCACTGTATTATTACAATTAATGGCAAAATGAATGTTTAGAAATGTGAGCTGATTTCCTACTGACACACTACAGCAAAATAAATAAATAACTGGCTTAAAACCCTTTTTGGGGGGTGAAAATACTGACGTGCCTAAGACTTTTGCAAAGTAATGTATATACACTGCTCAAAAAAATTAAAGGAACACTTTTTTTTAATCAGAGAATAGCATCAAGTCAGTTAAACTCTTGGGATATTGATCTGGTCAGTTAAGTAGCAGAGGGGGTTGTTAATCAGTTTCAGTTGCTTTGGTGTTAATGTTGTTAACAACAGGTGCACTAGATGGGCAATAACTGGGCCCCCAAAAACAGGAATGGTTTTACAGGTGGAGGTGACTTACATTTTTTTCCCTACTCCTCATTTCTGACCGTTTTTCACTAGTTTTCATTTCTATCAAATGATGTGGCATCCTTTCATTCCTACACATTACCCAGTTCATATCAGTATAGATATCCAGCATGGTATTTTTCCCCATTGAGATCTGATGTGTTTTCAAAGTGTTCCTTTAATTTTTTTGAGCAGTATATAATTCTCTTAAATAATCAATGATTTTGTCACCATATCTTCATTTAGACTTTTTTTCACTAGCAAACACTAATGTAATTAATTATAATAGTTTGTCACTAGTCCAGCTGAGGACTGAGATAAAAGCAGAAGAATGTAGAGCAAATGTGACCGGTGCTGGCGAAATGAGTCGCAATGAACAAATTTTCAAAAATTAGTTATTGTTATTCTCATATTCTCTATTTAAAAAAACTTTCAAATGATGTATGATTTGTTGGAATCCTACAAAAAAAAAATGAATGAGCTACACCTGTTTGAAGTCTATAGTGTCAGCAAAGTCAATTTTGAGAAAAATCGAGTTAAAGTTTTCTGAAGGTTCCAAAACAAAATCACCATAATCATAACCATACCTTAAAATCCCATATCTACAGGAAAAATATATATATTAAACTTTTTTTTTTCCATGATTACACAATTGTTTAATTAACATTAATGAAACAGACAGCCTATATATTAAGACCTACTGTACCAAACGGATCTGATATAATGTTACACATCAGAGGTTTTTCCCCAACAGTTAACCAAACGTTAACAGATAATGTTTGCGTGAATACTCACCAAGACAATTTTTTTAAAATACTGTAATTCTGTGTGTATCAGGATCACACGCTTTGGATCTGTCAGTCAGCTTGAGTAAGATTGTTTTGTTTACATTAGCATGAGTTTGAAAATCACATTTCTTTGGTTCAAACTCATGCCATTGAGAATTTGCTATGAATATTCACAAAGTTGGAATGCTATGCTTTACAATGATACCAAACTTATGCTGACGGAAGCGCCAGTAGTTGCGAATCGAGCAGAGAGAATGTCTAGGATTACAACTGTAACCCTGGTTCCCTGAGAACAGGGAATGAGACACTGCATCCTGAGACACTTTGGGGAATGCCTCCACATGACTGGTATTTGAAGCAACTGTAAAATCACGGAAATCCTATTTGCCGGTGACATCCTATGACGTCATACCAGTGCGACCAGAAAGTATATAAAGGGGTGCCTTTGTGTAGTGATTTGGACTAGCCTCATACGAGGGTACCACAAATGTAGTTATTTATGGCCTTAAATATGAATATTAATATTTTGTATTAATATTAATATTGAGTCAGATGATTCCTTCCAATATTTTTCGGGGCACCAGCCAAGGGGTCTCACCTTCACAATAAAGAACAATCGTGGAAGATTGTTGACTAAATAACAATAAATTGGAGGAAGTTTGTCATCTGACCAATCTGAAGGATTTGTGAGATATTGTTAACCCTCTGGAGTCTGAGGCTGATTTGGGGCCTGGAGAAGTTTTGACATGCCCTGACATTTGTGCTTTTTTCAGTTGTTCATAAACATATTAATGGAAAAAGTGTCATTACACTGTATTCAGCACAAACTAGGCTACCATAATATGTGAGGAACATGTATGTACATGTCTGTGTTTTTGAAGGAATAACGTTTATGCATGGTTATTGAAAAAACAAAAAACTTAAGTCACTGAAATAAGGCCAAAAAAAGTATATTAAATCTGTATTCACAAGACTTCTGGGTATTGGAGGTTGTTGACTAGAGTTTTTGCTTCAAAATTATGTAAAAATTATGCTGACTACTCTTTCATTTATAACAATATATTGATTTAGTTTTTGTAAGACACTTTTTGTCAAGAAACACAGTATGTGTGGAGGTGTGAATCATCATGAATAATGGGTCATTTACACCTGAGAAGACAAAAGATCCGCATAATAATGAGGCCTTTCAGTCAGGTAGGCTGTGAAAAAAACCCTCTGTGATCATGTCTCAAGCTCATCATGGTGTATATCAAACATACAGGAAAAAAACAGCAATACGGTGAAATATTATTACAATTTAAAATAATGGTATTTCTATTATATTCTTTAAAATATAATGTATTTTTTCTGTGATGCAAAGTGTCTGAACAGTTATGTTACCTCTATGCCATTTCATATAGGCTTTTAGCTTAAAAGCATGCACATTTGGAGAAATATTGATGGATTCTCATATGTTTATGTCAATTTTCTATACAGAGGAGTAATATTTATTGATTATTTATTGTTATCACTATGAGCGCTGGATACTGTGTTTTCAATTCATACTTGCAGCCGGAGGGCGCTCTGTGCATTTTTAGTCCACAAATTCATCTAAAGAAGAACAGGAACCAGGAACTAATGGCATGTCTTCTAGAGGTCACTAACCATGGCTTTAACATCCAGATAAACACTTTTCAAGACAATAAATACACGATTGAGACGATGCATACAAGTATTGCCTCAGAATTTGCGTCTGAATAGCGCTCGCTCCGTGGGCGTGGCCACATTAGTGGATAATGAGCTGAATCACGGACATCTGACATGGCTCTCTTTTCACACAGATTACATAAACACAGAATGTTTGTTTTTGACTTACACGATTTAAAACCTGACATTTCAACGTTTCTTTAGACATAAGTCTAATTTTTTTGTCATTAGTATTCACTAAGTTACAGTTCCCTTGTGTGAAAAAAAAGTGCACTTTAGTATACTTTTATAAAGTGTACTTATTGCAAAAATAATATACTTTAAAAGAACACACTTAAGTGTGAATTAAATGTAATGTTTTCATCGCTTAAGTGCATTCTATCTGTAATTAATTTCAAATATATCACAGATTAAGTTCATATTAAATGCAATAAGTTGAACTTAAGAGTGATTTTTTTGAACAACTTAAGTGGTACTTTAATACAACTTTATGACAACCTTCGTAATTCCTTCTAGTACCTTTAAAATATAGTTGAAGTGCACTGCCCAATGCACTAACAAGCAATTAATGTGAACTAAATATATTTTAATATCAGATATCATACACTTAAGTGTGAATTAAATGTAATGTTTCATCCGCTTAAGTGCATTCTATCTGTAATCAATTTCAAATATATACAGATTAAGTTAATATTAAATGCAATAAGTTGAACTTTTGAGTGATTTTTTTGAACAACTTAAGTGGTACTTTAATACAACTTTATGACAACCTTTGTAATTGCTTCTAGTACCTTTAAAATATAGTTGAAGTGCACTGCCCAATGTACTAACAAGCAATTAATGTGAACTAAAATATATTTTAATATCAGTTATCAATACACTTAAGTGTGAATTAAATGTAATGTTTTCAGCCGCTTAAGTGCATTCTATTTGTAATTAATTTCAAATATATCACAGATTAAGTTCATATTAAATGCAATAAGTTGAACTTCTGAGTGATTTTTTTTAAAGCACTTAAGTAGGACTTTAATACAATTTTTTATGTACTTTAAAATGGTAAAAGTATACTTCCGAATGTACTGACAAGCAATTAATGTGAACTTAAATATACTTTAATGTAATTTACATGTACACTATTATATAATTTAATACATTTGTAATTACATTATTTGTACATATAATAATGAAGTTACAATTTATATTTCAAATATTACAATCAACACAAATGCAAATTGAAACCCTCTACATTTACTGACAAATAATCTCTAAAACAAATGCACAAAAACCTTTTTGTTGATGAACAAGAAAAACCCAAGAAACACTAACACAATCACAAACAATTACAACACTTTAACTCTCATTTAGAAAGAGTCTGGAGGACAGTGAGGCTTATATGCACTATAATTTTCTCCATCACATACAAAGGTACCTAAACCTACCCATCACAATCTTTCTGCATTTTACATTTTCAGAAAAAAATCATTCTGTATAAGATGATAAATAAGATAACACCCATGAATTAATACAAACAAAAATGTAAAGAAAAGAGAAGATTTCAAAACTTTGGGTAACACTGTACAATAATTTTCTATTAGTTAACTACTTTAGTTAACATGAACTATGAATGAAAAATACTTTAAGCATTTTAAATCCTAGTTAATATTACGTATGCATTATTAAAATCAAAAGTTGCATATGTTAATAGATAATGCACTGTAAACTAACATGAACAATAACTATACATTTTATTAACTTGAAAAAAAAAAAATTATTGCCTAATGTTAACAAATATTGATAAATACTGTAAAAAAAAAAAAAGTCAATGCACATAGTTAGATAATGTTGTCTAATATATTAATTGATGTTAACAAGCGAGACCTTTTGTAAAGTGTTACCTTTTGTAAACCTTGTTACTTATAAGCTCTGCAACCCTTACTAGCACAAACATTAACAGGACAAAAAGGTTTCTTCTAAAATCTTACTCCAGCATTACAGTGAATGTAATTTTGAAAAGAAAAAACAAAACAAACAAAAAAACATGAATTCCAAAGGCACAAAAACAAGAAAACCAAAAAGTTGTATGAAAAAGTGCTGTTTATGTCAATGTCCCAGAAGCTCTTCATCGGCAGAAAAACCTTAAATGTCCATGAAGCTGCGAACCACCTCTACACAGTATGCATAAATGAACATGTTCCAAAGAGGCAAGAAAGTAAAAAAAATAAATACCTGGAGGAAAAAAAACAAAAAAGAAGTAAGAGTCAGTCCATTATTATAATTGGTTCAATCGAATGAAATCAATAGATATAGATATATATACAGAACTCCAAAGTTTATATACACCTTTGTAGGTTTGAAAATAATAAAAAAACCCATTTGGTATTCCCTAAAGGCAAAGAGTTGCTGATAGTGATTGAAGCCTGTGGCCAAGATGTTTACTGTGTACTGATAATTTCCACTTAATACCAGTTACAGTGTGAAATAAATATGAATGAACATCTGAAGGTATGTTACAAGATACAGTACACTGACCCATAACTTGTCACATTTAATCGCTCAATCGTGTTTCAAACGCGCGGAAGACGTCAATGAAACACAGGACTGTCCTCCAAAAAAAAAAAAGACCCTATAGGTCGTTTTTTTAAGCACCATATTACGACCTATATTTACGTTTTGAAGTCATGCTCCCTCTAGTGGGCGTAAAAAATAATGACAGTGTCGTGTTACGTCTGTCGTCATGAATGACGTATGACTGTCATTACCAATCAAAATGCATGTTCATTTAAATGCAATGTGTGGACTTTTTACACCATTTCTCCTATTTCCATTTATCAAAAATGATTTTTATTAATGACTACACCCACCCCACCCCTAAACCTACCCTTAGTGATTTATAGTGCATTTACCTTTTATGAGCACGTGTTCCCTGGGATCGAACCCACGATCGCATGATCACATGATTGCATATTGTTATTGCAATGCTCTACCAGTTGAGCTACGCGAAACCCAATATATGACGCAGATAAAAGGGAACAATGCATTAAAATGAAAGCAAATGCTCTTATGGGTATTTCATGAATTAAAATGAAGTATCTTGTTGTTGATAGGGGCGCCACTTTAGTAAACGCTCTTATGAGTCGTATTTCAGGGAAAGTGAAAATGACCTATATGGTCGTATTGGTTGGAGAACATGTTGATGAAACAACTTGTAAACAATGTCACGTAACATCAAATTTACTTCAGAAAAATCATATTCAGCATAAACTCATTAGTCAGCTATAGAGAGGAGCATTCTGCTAATTATATGCACCACGTTACATATTCATTATAATTTTATTTTAAATATTTTTTTATAATTAATTTATGTATTTAATGTTTGAATACATAATTTATGACAGCTACAATTTAAATGTTTATATTTCAAAAAACAATTTAGAGTAGAATATGATTATGTAATTCTAAAGTTTACATAATCATAACTTTATTATAAAACAAACAAATCATACAAATTAGCATTGTATTGTTTCTTTATTTAGTACTTCCCTGATGAAGCAGTTCATTCTGCAAAGTGTAAGTAAACTTTTGACCGCAACTGCATCACCCAGATGAATTACCTCAATCAGGACAACACTGTTGTAGAATCCTGGGAGAAGCTCCTTCACATTTCCCACAAACACCAGGATTCCAGTGACCACACCATCTTCACTGACACTGGCCTTTCAAAATAGAGAACATTTTTATAAACATTTTTATTCCTACTCTACAAGGAGGATTAAACATAACTTTATCAATTACACAAATATAGATAAATAACCCAAGGCCCAAGCAAATTGAGGGGTTTTGCTTTGAATAATTATATAAATTATAAAATATAAATATATAATGATTAGATGGGGATTTGTAAGTGCACAGGTGAGAATTTATTACTTGCAAACAGAAAAGATTCAAAGCATTTAAAAGCCATAAGGACAGTTGATGGCAGTGTTTTAGCTTGTAGTGTGTGATCAGGGTGGCTGAATTAATGGAAAAACATGGAACATCACCTCATCAATACAGGTCTTTGATTCCACACAGCTTGCACTGTATCTCCAATAACAAATCTGTACTGATCCTACAAATGAATATATAAAACACAGATAAGCACAAAATATTACATATTACAAACACAAACAGTATTGAACAACTAACTTTTCAAATGCAAAAAGAAAATAGATTATAAGCATTACTGGTGGTTATAATAGCGATTAAATGTATATAATGTCTTTAAATGTTACAAGATCAGATCTTTGAATATAGTTCTGCAAATTTAACTTAAAGTCATTTAAAATGATTTAAAAGTCAGAGTTCAATTAAAATATATTTTCAGCAGCCAAATTCTTTGAACACACCCACACACGCGACCACGTTCATATATATAAGAAATTATTATAATGCAATCATAAATAAATTACAGGAAACATGATTAATTCACCTCCATATTGCGATTAAACCAAATAAGTTACACTCATAAGAACTGCTATGTTCCGGTGAAAAAATAAAAATGAAGAGAGTATATATCAATATCAGATACTTACTTGCTTCTTTATTTGTAATACATAACGTCTCATCTGTAGTCATCCAAACGTGCGCTCCTTTGTTTTCTTCTTTGATCAGCAAAGTTGCCTCATGCATCGCGATCACAGAAAGATGGCTGAAGGTGCATTTTTCAAACTCTGGTGAAGTAATGCGCCGTCATGACGTAGTATTGTGGCGCATGCGCATGATTAAATTTGTTCAAGTTGAAGTTTTTCTAATTCATTGTTGTAGTTAGACTGTAAGTTTACAGAACTTGACTCATTCACCTAACTGAAATTCAATTATTTATAGTTTAGTCTGATTAAAATTAATGTATTTTAACTGAATATGAATTCAAATTAATTTTTAGATCTGTTAACTTTTGCTTGCAATTAAATAGGTTTAATCAACTTAGAACAACAATGATATATAAGTATTATACAGATATGTAAAATACAGCACTGTTGCATTAAGTATCACAAATACAGCACTCTGTAAAAAAAAAAAAAAAAAAAAAAAAAAACATTTTATGTCAAATATTATGTAGAAAACTGACACTAGTCGTTTAGAGCAGGAGCTGTGATAAAAATTTCAACAATAAGTTGTACAGGATTATACACTGTATAAGCAAGTGTTTTGAAATTCAGAAAAATAAATTTCAAGTGTATAAGCACACAGTATTATTAAAGACTAAGCACATTTAAAATACATTAACAAATGTCATCTGGACAACCATTAAGTTGAAATTAAAATAAATTATTTTTCATGTGCTTTAATATATAAGTCAATACATCAGAATAAGTTTACTTATTTAAAACACTATAAAGTCATAATTAAGTAAAAATTAAGTGCATTTTTAAAAAGTGCTCTTAAGCATGTTTAGAAATATTGTCATGAAAGTGTACTTTCTTTAAGTACAACTTAAGTCATTATTACAAAGTGCATTTTTAAAAAAGTGTTAATAAATATTGTCATTTAAGTGTACTTTCTTTAAGTACAACTTAAGTCATTATTACAAAGTGCATTTTTAAAAACTGCACTTAAGCGTGTTAAAATATTGTCAAAAGTGTACTTTCTGTAAGTACAATTAATAAGTCATTATTACAAAGTGTATTTTTAAAAAGTGCACTCAAGCGTGTTAGTAAATATTGTAATTTAAGTGTACTTTCTAAGTACAGCTTAATTTGACATTATTACAAAGGGCATTTTTAAAAAGTGCACTCGAGCATATTAATAAATATTGTCATTAAAATGTACTTTAAGTAAAACTTAATTTGACATTATTACAAAGGGTATTTTTAAAAAGTGCACTTAAGCATGTTAATAAATATTGTCATTAAAGTGTACTTCTTTAAGTACACTAATTTGACATTATTACAAAGTGCATTTTTAAAAAGTGCACTTAAGCATGATGAAAATATTGTCATTAAAGTGTACTTTCTTTAAGTACAACTTAATTAGACATTTACAAAGTGTTTTTTAAAAAGTGCACTCAAGCGTGTTAGTAAATATTGTCATTTAAGTGTACTTTCTTTAAGTACACTTAATTTGACATTATTACAAAGGACATTTTTAAAAAGTGCACTTAAGCGTGTTAATAAATATTTTCATTAAAGTGTACTTTCTTTAAGTACAACTTAATTTGACATTATTACAAAGTGCATTTTTAAAAAGTGCACTTAAGCATGATAATAAATATTGTCATTAAAGTATATTCTATTTAAGTACACTTAAGTGGCCTTTAATTTTAATTATATTGTATTATCTGCAAGTGCACTTTTTAAAAGTATACTAAGTACACACAAAGTACACTTCAATACAATTAAGTGCACTTCTTTTTCACAAGGGTTAATTTTCTGAGAACTATCAGATTGGACTTCGTTCAGAGGGAGACGAGAGATCACGCATCATGTTAGTTTTCTTTATTTTACAAAAAGCACAACATTTTGTTTTTACTCTGAGTGTACACAAAAAAAAGAAGACATTCTATAGTTTCAATTGATATATTACTTACAGTACAGTCCAAAAGTTTGGAACCACTAAGATTTTTAATGTTTTTAAAAGAAGTTTCGTCTGCTCACCAAGGCTACATTTATTTAATTAAAAATACAGTAAAAACAGTAATATTGTGAAATATTATTACAATTTAAATAACTGTTTTTTATTTGAATATATTTCACAAAGTAATTTATTCCTGTGATGGCAAAGCTGAATTTTCAGCATCATTACTCCAGTCTTCAGTGTCACATGATCCTTCAGAAATCATTCTAATATGCTGATTTGCTGCTCAATAAACATTTATGATTATTTTCAATGTTGAAAACAGTTGTGTACTTTTTTTTCAGGATTCCTTGATGAATAGAAAGTTCAAAAGAACAGCATTTATCTGAAATACAAAGCTTCTGTAGCATATACACTACCGTTCAAAAGTTTGGGGTCAGTAGAATTTTATTTTTTTTTTTGAAAAGAAATTAAAGAAATGAATACTTTTATTCAGCAAGGATGCATTAAATCAATCAAAAGTGCAGTGAAAACATTTATAATGTTACAAAAGATTAGATTTCAGATAAACACTGTTCTTTTGAACTTTCTATTCATCAAATAATCCTGAAAAAAATATTGTACACAAATATTGTACAATTGTACACATTAAATGTTTCTTGAGCAGCAAATCAGCATATTAGAATGATTTCTGAAGGATCATGTGACACTGAAGACTGGAGTAATGATGCTGAAAATTCAGCTTTGCCATCACAGGAATAAATTACTTTGTGAAATATATTCAAATAGAAAACAGTTATTTTAAATTGTAATAATATTTCACAATATTACTGTTTTTACTGTATTTTTAATTAAATAAATGTAGCCTAGTGAGCAGACGAAACTTCTTTTAAAAACATTAAAAATCTTAGTGGTTCCAAACTTTGGACTGTACTGTATGTCTCTGTGACAAAAAATGACGGAGTATTTTAAGTCTGTTTTGCTGCAATGTGAAAAAAAATCCTGCAAAACGCGCCGGCGCGTTACCCGACTCCAGAGAGTTAACTAAGCCTCTTACTGTATTATCACACAAGGAAGACACAAGTGTAATTAAAGCTGCAAGCAGCGATGAAAGGGCCCTCTCACCCGGGCTCACCGCCACTTATTGGCCTTAGGAAAACAGTGATCAGTGGGTGACATGCATGTAAGCGAGTTAATACAGGAGAATTATGCCAAAGTCATTTCGAAATGCCACACTTCCTGCTGCCAACAGGTGGCGCTTTGACCATAACTGAATTTTGCCATGTTGATGTCTTCAGGCAAGGACTATTATACAACATGTGAAGTTTGGAGCAGATCGGACATTGTATGCCTGAGTTACAACAACTTCCTGTTTCTTTCGTGGCGTTAATCGCATACATTAGCACTCAGCCAAGTGTTGCATAATTTAACGTGTTTCTAGCATGTTTGGTACTTCGTGGCATAATGAAATGTGAATCTGGTAGTGAATTACAGTGTAAAGCATGCCATTTCCTGTTGCCAGCAGGTGGCGCTATGGCTAACTGAATATTGTCATATAGATGTCTTTAGGCCAGGACTCTTATCACACATGTGAAGTCTGGAGCAGATCAGACATAGTATGCCTCAGCTACAACAGCTTCATCGTTCATGGCGAAACATCAGACTTTGTCAGGCCGCCACGGACACGCCCTTCAGTGAAAACTCTAGATCTTCGCAATTTAACATCGCAAAGGCCTTTAGATCAGACTGACCAAATATGACATTGATCTGGTTAAAGCTCTAGGAGGAGTTCGTTAAAGTACAACGTCTGGAAATGGCAAAAAATGGCACGTTAATTCAAAATATCTGACTTCCTGTTCGGTTTCGGATTTCGCTGTTAAATGTGTGTACCGAATTTCAAAATCTATGTGTAATGTAGTGCGAGGGGCTCTACGTTAGATGGCGTTATCAAGCCATTTTGCCCCGCCCAATTCTGAAACCCATAACTGACGTAAATTTTCACCACTTCTGATGCGTGTGCAAAGTTTCATGAGTTTTCGAGCACGTTTAGGCCCTCAAAAATGTGATTTACTTTGGAGAAGAATAATAATAAACGGAGCAATTCCAATAGGGTCCTCACACCATCGGTGCTCAGGCCCTAATAAAATGATTTTATTAACAATAGGATAGACAAGAGTAACTAACAACTACTGAATGGATAAAGTGCAAAAAGATTGATAAATGCAAGTGAATGAGTTGGATGTTACAATGGCAGTTACAAGTTAATCTTATGGAAAGATAAAACTGTAGTATCTCTAGAAGAAATAAGGTAAACCTTATATTGAATTCAACAAATAAACCGAGAGATTATTTGTTATTAACTGATATCAGCTATGCAAAATCTAATGTAAATTAGATAATCATATACTGACAAAATACACTAATGCCAAGGTCTCTAGAAAGAGGTTTGGTAAGTGATATTTACATCTGCCTGACCGTGCTGAATCCAAGAGTGACATCTTCCATTTGTTGAGCTGGGCAGCATTGCAGTGGGAAGAAAGGAGTTGGAATCGTTTCACAGCCTTGAACACAAAGTACTTGAATGTTTAACTTTTCCTGGAACACGCAGAAGTAGAAGCCTTGAAAAAGCCTTGAAGATTCTGATGTCTGTGCAGACGATCCTTATTCTCTGGAACACGCAGACTGAAGGCTCTTTAGATTATGAAGTCAGTGCTGATCCGGGCAGTCTGGATCACGCAGATCTGGAGGATCTCTAATGAGAGGATTTTTAAACTCCCCAAATTCACTTCTTGCAGAACTTCCTTGTTTCTCTCTTTAGAGCTTCAGAGTCTTGAGAGAGCAACTTCACAACTCTGTGGAGTTGGACATAGCTTAGCACATTTTGGGACCTGAACCTCGAACCAGGACTGGAACAGCAACTGAGGGCTGGAACCAGAACAGGAAACTGCAGCAGCCTGAAAAACTGGAACCATTCTCTGTCTCAGATACAAGCCTTTTAATCTGTCCCAAGAAGGAGGGAGATGCAAATTGGCACCTTTCAGATCCTGTGTTTTTAATTGGCCACTGGATGGCCCCCCTCTTGCATGAGGTTCATTTGAATAGCTAAAAGTTCATGTTTAGAACAATGTCCTTAAGTTTTTTCCTATGCATAATTCACTTTCCAAACCAATTTCAGAATAACCTAGGCATCGTGTTGAAAACATAAAGACCAAACATCATTGAGTTACATTGAACTTTTACCTATGCAATAATGTATACCTTGATAGGTAAGTTTGTATATTTTGCATGTACACAAACAGCACTCATTAAGTATATAGAGTTCTGTTAATAGAAATGGAGAAGATCCATTGTGTGCACTGTGTGTCCATTTGTGGCCTTTGTGACTTCAAGCCACATGGCAAAACCTGTCTGGTGAGTGGAAGTTAGTTCACACCTCATGTCTTAGGACTGAGAGACTGGGGTGAACAAATGAAGAAAATTGTGATAGGATTAGCCTGCTCAATGATGTTAATGTCATCATTTTTCCCCTGCACAATTGGTCAGGGTGATTGTCTTTGCAGGCTTATCTGTTAGCTTATTTATTTCCATGTTTGCTTTTCTTGGAGGTGTGAGTTTTGGAGTCCTGTGCTTTTTATCATGGCAGATGAGGTGATGAGGGGAGTATTGATGTAATGGAGGTGTCTGCCCTCATGTCTGCCTGCTGATCACTCCACTAGAGAACATGTCATCCACTTCTTCGTCTGAAGGGACTGAACAGGCAGCCCAGGCACATGGCTATGAGATGTAGTGTCTCGTTCCCTGTTCTTAGGGAACCAGGGTTACAGACGTAACCCGAGACATTCCCTTTTGAAAGGGAACTCACACTGCATCCTGAGACACTTTGGGGAAATTAAATACCCACACTGCCACGCTGAGGGGAGTGCATGCCGAAAAATGGTTGTGACTAAGCACAATAATGGCAGTTCCAACTGAAATGCCAGAACCACTCCCCCTTCTGGTCACACACTAGGCTGTTAGTAACAGTATACTCTACGGCCACTGCCCGAGCTATATGCCTCAATGAAAAAGTGCTTGTCAAAGAAAAAGGACTTGTAAAAGGCTGCTCAAGGGCTTGGAACCTGCATCTTAATTGGGAAGGGGTTCCTTTAAGGGAATATGGCCAGGGGCCATATTCAAAACACTATGGAGGCTGGGTACTCTACATAGGGTCCCTAATGAGAGGAGTACCTCTAGCTCTGTCAAGAGCTGATCTACCAAGGGGGTCACAAGAATCTCTTGACCTTTCAGCATGGTTCTCTATAGGATGATTCTCTCAAATGAGGGAGTACCTACAGCTCTAAAAAAGCTGATCTACCAGGGAAGACTCACGTGAGTCCTTTGACCTTCTGACCAGACTCAGGGAGTGAGGTACTCTACAGAACGACCCTCTAACATGTGGGGGGTACTACCTAGGCTCCACTGAGTAGAGTATCAACCAAGATCTGGGGCTAGAATCAGGGAGGCTCCAGTGGAGCCTGCAACGTGAATTCAATCTGTGTACTCTGGGGAGCCAGGACACTCACACTCTGCTCTGCTCTGTGTGCTGTTCTGCTTGCAATGCTGCTCTGTTTGCTGTGCTGTTCTGCTTACAGTGCTGCTCTGCTTGCTGTGTTGCTCTGCTTGCGGTGCTTTCGGTGCTTGGCCCCGCATTGCTGCTTGCAGCTATATTTATTATTATTATTAGTGATGGTAATGTCTAGAAATCTTGAGTCTCTAGGACCAACTCTATAGCGCCACCACCAGTTCAAAAATTCACTATTCTAATGGTTATAACTTTTGAACCATTTGCTCTATAAAAATGTAATTTAGTACATCGGGGTTGACTCTTCATGCTGATCCTTTGCAACATCTTGCATTAAGACTCCACCCATTACATTAGCAGCCATTTTGAAAAGTACAGTATTGTGTTTTTTCGCTACTCCTCCTCCAAATTTTGTCAAATTTTGTCCAAATTTTCATCAGATGATCTTTGTTCTGAGCCGCACAGAAATGACTGAACAGATTTTTTTTATTCATCTTTGTTCAAAAGTTATGATGTCACGAAGTTAACGAGGTTGACCTGAAATTGCTATAGAGGCTGTATCTCGGCCATACTTTGCAATTACTGTGCTAAGCTAAGCAATTACTGTGCTAAGCTAACTAGCATAAGACAACAAACACAAGGAAGGTCAAATAGAGAGATGAATACCTTGGGAACGGTAGTGAATATCAAAAATCCGTTCAGTCATCGAAACAAAAATTGGTACAAAATTGGTACTCTTGATCAAGACCATGATCTGAGGTTCCATGCCAAATTTGGGAACAGCGCCACCTACAGGTCATGAGATCTGAAAAATGGCTATTTTGGCCAATAACTTTTGAACACTTTGTCAGAAAATCAAAATGGTGTTTATGGATTCCTTGGGCCATGCCAAATCCGTGGATCAAAATTTGTCAACATCGGATGAACCACTTGTCTGCCATTTTAATTCTGTCATGAATTGCAATATCTTTTAAACAATTTGACATATCTTCACAAAAATTGGTATGTTTGATCTTTAGAAGATCCTGAAGGTACCTGAGAAGTTTCAACACAGCACCACCTATTGTTCCACAGATGTAATGATTATTGCAAAAACGCTTATAACTTCTGAAAACATTTTCCAAAATGTGTATGCTTTATGTCATTTTATTCCCTGGCTAATGCCAATTCCAACGATGTGTCATTTGTCATTTTCATTAAATGTACCTGTCCACCATCTTGAAATAAATGAAAAACAGTTTTTTTGCTACTTCTCCCACAAATTTTGTCCAATTTTGTCCAAAATTGGCTCAGATGATCTTTGGACCGAGCCGCATAGAAATGACTGAACAGATTTTTGATATTCACTACCGTTCCCAAGATATTCATCTCTGAATTTGACCTTGCTTGTGTTTGTTGTCTTATGCTAGTTAGCTTAGCACAGTAATTGCTTAGCATGCTAAACTATTGCTATTCTTTCTAATGTGGTCTTCAGTCATCAGGTTAATCAAAACTTAGTTGGCATAAGTAACTTTGCATACTAATATGGTTAACATGCTATGAAGCTTTTTTTGTGAACTCTTCTCACACTGAAACCTCTGCTTAGCAGACTGATGAACATGCATGGCTGATTAGCTCAATGTGTTATGCCACGGATCCCGAATGCTCTGCGTCGTGGGTTCGAAACTCAGTGTGACACATGCCCAGACCGCATGAGGTACTGTGGCAGGAAAAGATGCAGAACTTGTGTCTGTTCTAGGCATTGTACCTTAAACTGGTCTAATCTGAAGCTATCTCATGCAATTAATTTATGTCCAAATTCGTAGTTACTCTTCTTCCCCCGAAGGTAGTCAATGAACCATAAGTAGGAAAATTATCAAATTGGCACACTTATAGTGATGGTAATTAAAAGTAATTTGACCAACTTTGGAGTATCTAGGACCAACTCTATAGCGCCACCACCAGTTCATCAATTCACTGTTGTAAAGGTTATAACTTTTGAACCCTTTGTTCCAGAAAAATGAATCTCAGTACAACTGATTCCTCTCATCATACTGATCACATTCAAAACCACTTATATTAAGACTCCACAGTACAGTAGTGGCCATTTTGAAAGTACAGTATTCCATTTTTTCGCTACTCTTTCTACAAATTTTGTCCAATTTTGTCCAAAATCGGCGGAGGTTTGGGACTGAACCGCACAGAAATGACTGAACGGATTTTTGATATTTGCTACCGTTTCCAAGATATTTGTCTCTGAATGTTACCTTGCCTGTGTTTGTTGGGTTATAGGTTATGGGTTATTTTTTTACAAATAGCTTCTGTTTCAGATATTGAATGTTTCTGAGATTGATCTAAATTGAAATTATTAAATTAACGTGGTGCATTTTTATAAAAATTCTTCATGGTGAGTTCATTCTCATGAACTACTGAACTTTGACAGCTGCATGACACTGTCTCCCCAGTGGCGCAAAGAGTTGAGTGACAGACATATGATCCAGAGATTGTGGGTTTGAGTCCCGTGTGGGGCAACTTTATAAAGTTTTTTGTCTATTTTTGTCAACTTTATAATCTATTTTTGTTAATTCTGTGTTCATTTTCATCTCAGCTTCAGGTCATTTTGAGCTCATTCTTACCTCTACTTCTGAACCAGCTGTATTTCATGTACATTAAATTTCTGCAGTTTTTGCTCTTCTTGCTCCGCATTGCGCTACAACACAGACATTTGAGTGCTTGAAATGCTTTATGTGCCGCTTTCTTTGCTGTGCTGTTCTGCTTGAAGTGCTGTTCTGCTTGCTGTGCTGTTCTGCTTGATGTGCTGCTCTGCTTACTGTGTTGCTCTGCTTGCGGTGCCTTCGGTGCTTGTCCCTGCATTGCTGCTTGCAGCTATATTTTTAAATTGTAATAATATTTCACAGTATTGCTGTTTTTTCTGTATGTTTGATATACACCATGATGAGCTTGAGACATGATCACAGAGGGTTTTTTCACAGCCTACCTGACTGAAAGGCCTCATTATTATGCAAGTCATTACAGGTCATTATGCGATTCTTTTGTCTTCTCAGGTGTAAATGACGCATTATTCATGATGATTCATGCCTCCACGCATACTGTGTTTCTTGACAAAAAGTGTCAAATATATTGTTATAAATGAACGAGTAGGCAGCATAATTTTTACATCATTTTGAAGCAAAAACTCTAGTCAACAACCTCCAATACCCAGAAATCTTGTGAACACAGATTTAATATATATTTTTTTGGCTTTATTTCAGTGACTTAAGTTTTTTGTTTTTTCAAAACCACGCATAAACGTTATTCCTTCAAAAACACAAACATGTACATACATGTTCCTCAGATTTATTGTAGCCTAGTTTGTGCGAATACAGTGTAATGACACTTTTCCATTAATATGTTTTGAACAACTGAAAAAAGCACAAATGTCAGGGCATGTCAAAACTTCTCCAGGGCCCCAAAAGTCCTCAGACCCCAAAAGGTTTGAGCAATACCTGCCAAATAGTGAGCCGTTTTTAACTGACATGTTATAAATGCTTAATAAATGTATTTATTAACAATTATTTAACCCCAAACCAAATTCCTGGTTTATTTCTTGATGCAGCAAAAATTGACTATCACACCATTATACTGAAGGGTTGTATTTGTGTGTTTCTTATTAATATCTTATTAATATCTCATGACTGCCACTTTTCTTACTATGTTGCTTACCAGAAGTTACTGTCTTGCCCATGATACTGTCCAAAAAGGTCATGATGCCTATCCACAGTGTATAAAAACTGATTTCTTGTTTTTTTTTAAGGTGAAATTCCAACTTTATTTTGAAAATAATACATAAGATAAAAACCATAACTTGATGAGATATTAATAATGAAAAATTTAATTCCAGTGTGGCAGAGGGAAATATGCCACTGCCTTGTGGGGGGAATATTCAGCACTTAACTAAGGAAGACTGAGTGAGCAACAGGATCTTGGTCCTCCCACCCAATGCTTTTAGTCGTTGTACAACTGAACTGTTAGTTGTATGTGATGCCTATCGTGTTGCACTGTATAATGCTCAAGATGTGGTGAGGTGGGCTTCAGGATTTAATTGTTACACAGAAACCACCTGAAGTGTATGTGCAGAAAACTCAGAAGGTAAGTGTTGTTGTCTGCAACAATTAGTCAATTATTTCAATTGCAATCAATAAAAAACAAATAAAGAAAATTAAAATCAACAAATGTGTCAATTTCAGTTCAATATCAAATAAAGTGTTCCTTTTTAAACACACTGAAAATGTTCACATATACATTCAAGTTAACTCACACTTTCAAATAAAGTTCACTTTGAAATTTACTTGAATTCAAAAGTTCACTTAAATTCACTCCAATTCGGCACGAAAAGTTCAAAAATCCAATTAAAAAAATCCAGGGCAAAAAAATGGAAAAGTTATACTCTGTCCTTTCCTCAATTCACGAATCAAAAAGTTCACGATGCACACAGAAGAAAGTCTTTGAATTCCTTTGCGGGTAAATCCACTATTCATTCCCTTAATGATAATTGTGTGATTCAACCGTTCAGTTCTGTTGACTCACGGAAAAAAAACAATGGTTTGCTTACCAGAGTTCAGAAGAAAACGAAGAAAATAGTGTACATCACCACTCTTAGTTCGTGGACGAGGTGTTGAATGGTGTCCAAAAGATGGCAGGGTAATGTTTCTTCACTCAATAATCCACAGTGATTGTCCCCGCGATCCTGACGACGGCAGCTTGATCCAACGAGGCCGCAATCCCAGCTGATGGAGGCGTATTGAGAAGACAAACAACACACAGCCCTATCCGATGACTCAACGAACCCTTTTCACACGATCAATAGCAGCGTTCACTGTTTCAAGTTCGTTTGAACAAATGAAACAAAAACTGTACTTAAACTCAAAGAAAACACAAGAGTATTCAAATCCTGCGGCGGATCACTTGCTAACTGCTAGTAGGCCTTTTTCACAGCTTCACGCACACACATAGACATGACGGAAAACTTGTTGCGTCATGTTCTATAACAAACTCGTTAACACAAACTGAGAATTGAAAACGACTTCATGCATCTGTTATGCGTGTCACGGGTCTAAACTAGGGGTGTGCACAAATAGTTGAATATTTGAATATTCGTTCTGTAATTAATATTTGAAAAATAAAAATACTATTCGAATTTTACTATGTTGCTTTGCTGGCCGTAAATCCAGTGAATCCATGATAAATCCTAAGCACTAAAACTTGCAGTTATAACTAAATGCACCGGGTGGCGCTGTGGAGCGTGTTTTAATTGATCGACACAAAATGTTGTCGCCTGCCTCGCAAAGTTTGGAATTACTTGGATGCAAATTATCTTACACAATGGAATTACTTTTGATCAAATAAATTAATGAAACTGAGTTATCACAATATCACCACCATAATGAGAAAGTACATGAAATCTAAACACCAGTCGAATGAGGAAAGATAGCTGTCCATCACTGCATTCACGACAGGTAAGCGCAGCTGTAAGTTATCCCTGAGTGAGCCAAGATGATAACTGATCTGATAGCAAAATGATTTTGAGACATATGCTTACTTTAAGTTTTGTCAAGGGAGATATATTTACGAACAGAAAACAAAGTGCTGCTGTTAGAAACTTAGCTTAACATTCCGTTATGTTTTATCGTTATCTTTGTGTTTCTGCAAACGTCTGTCAGCGCAGCTCATTTATCACCCGAGCATGTGGATATTATTGTTTTCTCACATGAACATGTGAAACAATATAAACGCGGATAACCATATACTGACTCAAGTGTATTATGCATGTTACGTTTTGTACGATAACTGGCACTGTCTGCTTTATTAGTGTTTTTTCCCGTTCCCGCTGCTTGAGCTTAAATGCTTTTGTTCTTTATATTTTTTGTTTGCACATATTGTTTAATGCTTTGAACTAAAATAAAACCTTAAGATATAATTTAAGCTTGTCTTTAATCATAAGCTTGTTCAGAAATGGTTACAAAATCTTGATGAATGTAAAAAAAAACAATGTCTTTCTCATTTAACGTAATTTAAATAAACGAATATTCGAATATTCGTTTTTTATGAGTCCAAATATTCGAATAATATTTGGAAAAATGCCCATCCCTAGTCTAAACATACTTTGAAATTATAAACTACCCAAAAAATGAACGCATTTTTCTTCAGTGCATCACAGCTCATTTCTTCTTCTTCTTTTGTATTTAAAGGGATAGTTCACCCAAAAATTAAAATTTGATGTTTATCTGCTTACCCCCAGCACATCCAAGATGTAGGTGACTTTGTTTCTTCAGCAGAACACAAATTATGATTTTACTCCAACCGCTGCCGTCTGTCAGTCAAATAATGGGAGTGAATGGGAACTCGAAAAAATAAGAGTCGAAAAAACTTGCATAGACAAATCCAAATTAACCCTGCGGCTCGTGACGACACAGTGATGGCTAAGAACAAAACAATTAGTTTGTGTGGGAAACCGAACAGTATTATATCATTTTTTACCTCTAATCACCACTATGTCCAACTGCATTCAGCACTCGGTTAGGGAGGTCTAATCGTGCTCTGACAGCGGAAGTGATGTCTCGCATTGAAGTATATGCGCGAGACATTACTGCCGTTGTCAGAGCGCAATCAGACCTCACTAAGCGAGTGCTGAACGCAGTAGGACATAGTGGTGTATTAGAGGTAAAAAATTATACTGTTCAGTTTCCCGCACAAACCGATCGTTTCGTGTCTTAGGACATCAATGTGTCGTCACGAGCCGCAGGTGTATTTGGATGTCTAGAAAGTTTTTTTGCTCTATGTTGATTCCCATTCACTCCCATATTGAGGACCAAGGCAGCAGTTGGATTTAAAAATCACATTGTGTCCAATGAAGAAACAAAGTCCCTACATCTTGGATGCGCTGGGGGTAAGCAGATAAACATCAAATTTTCATTTTGGGTGAACTATCCCTTTAATGGAGGTTGGCAAACAGCTCATTTCGCTGTCTCACCATTTTCTCTTCACTCTTCGCACGCATGTAATGGCGGCGCTCACGGAAAAAATCAAAACAAAAGTCTCTTTCAAATTTAAATGTCTGAAACCTTTAAAAAATAACATTATGTGGCTGAAAACACTGCATAGTTGTGATATATGACAAGTGCTGAGCGTGTCCGTCTCACAGCCAAAGCGCGAAAGCATAGTTTGAATATGGCAGTTATGTGACGTCACGAACGCTCTGATACCATAGTGCCACTGTGCTCTCAGGGTAACAGAAATAAAAATCCCATATGTGGGACCATACCATTCAAAAGGTTAAAAGGATATTGGCAATTGCCTTTAACTGCTTGTGCACAGGATATTGCCTCATGTATCACCCCCTCTGGGCTATATTCTTATTTATTGAGTTTTGGCCTTAGAAATGTGCCCGCTACTATTCAACGCTTGATGAACCATGTAACTTCTGATTTAAATGGATGTGCCTTCTATTTAGATGATGTGGTTGTATACACTGATACCGTGGAGAGCAACATCTTTTACATATTTAAACTTTTTGAGCGTGTTAGCTGAGGCTAGGCTCACAGTCAACCTGGCAAACTGTGAGTTTGCCAATGCGACTGTGACCTATTTAGGAAAAGTAGTTGGGCAGGGTAATGTATGTCCAGTGCACGTTAAGGTCTTAGCAACTGATAATTTTCCTCCACCTAATACAAAACGAGAGCATATGCAGCGTTTGGGTATGGTGGGCTATTACAGGAAATTTTGCCTAAATTTTTATTCAGTGGTAGCCCCTTTGACTGACTTGTTGAAGAAGTACTTGAAATTTAAGTGGTCTTTACAGTGTAAACAAACTTTTGACCAGTGTTAATTTTGACAACAAATTTTGATTTAGTTTTAGCCATAGTCTATATATATAATGTTTATATATATAATATTTAACCACGAGACAGTTTGCAAACGTCTCGAGAGCTCACTCACTCAGCAAAACACTCTCGTCAGCAGCTGAAGTGTGCAAAAGATTAACACGTCTCTCAAACTCTTCAGCGAGCCCTATGATCTCAGTCTCCTCTCCGCCTCAGCGCGAGTGGAACCCGAGCCACAGAAGCCTGTCCCTCTTCCCTCGAGAAGAGAAACAAACGAGACTTGAGCTTCCTCAGTGGGAAATGCTCACAGTGCACACCCTCTAACAAAGAATGCACCTGTAATGTGTGTTATCGAGTGTCAAATGCTTATGACACGCGCTCACAGTGCATGCTAACAGCTCCCTCAAGAACTGAGCGTGCATGCTCTAACAAAGAATGCACAAGTCATGTGGGTTATTGAGTGTCAAATATCTAAGACATGGATTGTGCACACAACTTGAAACGTTTGCTTTAACAAGCCATTTTTGAACAGCATGCTTCAAACAAACAGTCCCTGAAGATGAAAAAAGGATGACATGTTCTCTAGGCACCCCTTATATACTTTCTGGTCACACTAGTATGACATCATAGGCTGTCGCCGGCCAGTAAGATTGCCGTATATTTTACAGTTGCTTGCATACCAGTCATGAAGAGGCATTCCCCAAAATGTCTCAGGATGCGGTGCGAGTTCCCTTTCTAAAGGGAAGCGGCATGGACAAAGGTAAGGTACTCCTCTCAGTATACGTACAAATAAAGATACTTTTATATGTTAATTGCTATTTGGAGCATTGGGATCACTAGACGAGGGCTTAATGAACTAATTTTTGTTAACCTCAAATTCAACCAAAATTGGCATTTTTGACTTGTTTTGCCTGTAGCTCAAAATTAGCCTGTGTGCATTCTGACTCATTTTGCCAGCACGGGTCACAAATGATGCATGGGCCAAAGATGAGAAGCCTAGTCTGACGGAGCAGTGTGAGAGAGAACAGAATGAGGACAAGCACTACCTTAATGAGTCGACGTTTAATGAGTTGTTGATCAGCAGAAAGAAAGCCATGATTAATCTTAGGGAAGACCATCTGAGCAGGTGAAAGAGAGGTCAAAAGAGGTCGAGATCGAGTTGGAGAGGAGAGTTGCATGAGGTCCCAGAAAGAGGAAGAGGAAAGGAAAAAAATATACAAAAATAGATTAGATTTAAGTAATTAGTCAGAGGACCCAATCCAGTGCCTTCATGCATTAGTAAAAGTTGACATTTTCCATGGTGGCAGCAATGGAAGTCTGAACTGCTTTTGGCAGCAAAGCCTGTAATTACCACCTTATATGGGTACTAGGACACCTACTCTGACAGAGCCAATACGAAGAAACATGTCAACTTCTACTCATTGAAAGCACTGTCATCACAGTTTTCTTTGAAGCCAAGGCAGACTCCAGGAACTGCACACACTGAAACCCATTGTACAGATTTATGTGTCTCTGTCTGTGGGCTTTAAATGAGATGTAGTTGAGCCATCTCAAGGGGGCATCTGTAATTAACAGGACACAAATAATTCTGTCACTATAGATTTAAACATCAGGTAGGGGTGGATTTACGTTGAACCATAGATACCAGCTCCGAATTTCACCACTTTAGTTTAGCATTTAACGCATCTCTTTCACATATTCCATTCATAGAATCCAAGCACACAGTGGTCAGACTATTTGGTGGTTAGAAATATGAATATTGTTTGTAATTAATCACATATCACTGGTTTATTAGGGGAAAGAAATAGTTGTTCTGCTGTGAATGCATAAATTCCTGTCACCACACTGCATAATAATGACAACCCTGGAACTGGGAGAGAGGGTCATGATGAGAGAAAGTATTTTTAAATTGGTTGGAATGGATTTATCAGACACAATTGTGTTTAGGCCAAGTCTGTCACTGCATAGGCACAGGGGACAAATGCATTGTTTATACATCTCAGTGTGTGTATCATCCATAGTGTCTGCCTGGGCAGTTTGGCTGAGCCAACAAACCTTTACAGCCAGGATTTGATTGCTGTGTAATGCAGCCAAGGTGGGTAGACCAGGTAGTCCCTGGGGACAAACAGCATAAAAATGGCACAATACAAACATAGCAACACAGCATGACAATAAAAACCATACACCTCTATAGAAAGGCATGCGCTTACCTGTTTTTTTTTTTTTTATTTTTATTTTTTTGTGTGTGTGTTTTGTACAGTGACCCAGTAGTGCACAACACAACGAAATTAAAAAACCAAACATAAGTTCACAACACAACGGAAACAAGCCACAACACAACAAAATCAAGCCACAACACAACAAAATAGAGCCACGACATAACAGAAGTGCTCCCGGGGCTCTCAGAGCTCTGTTAGATTTGCTTTACCACTGTTCAATAGAGTCGACAGTCTTACAAAGATATTAATACCATGATTAGTTTTAAACATTGTATATCAACATGAAATATTAATTCAAAAATCACCTATAGCTTCATATTTATACCTGTGAATGATCTGATGCGCTAACACGGCGCATGATGAAGGAAACGTCTGTCAGTTTCTACTGTGGACATTTTGTATTACATACAGTTGACTTACTACAGGTGACATTTTGTCAATACCTCGCTTCATGTACTTAAATTAAACAATTATTTTCAGGAAAAAATCACTGTAATTCACCAAATAGTTTTTTTTTTTTTTTTTCCCCCAAAGGTTGTAGTAGTGAACAGACTGACTTACTACAGGTGAAATTGTGCCAATACCTCCTTTTATGTTCAGTACACAATTTTTGTTTATTTATTTATTTTTTTAACTGTAATAAACTTAAAGGGTTTTTTCATGTTCCAAAGCTTGTAGTAGTTTCCTATTGGAAAGACTAGACTTACTACAGGTGAAATTATACCTCCCTGTATGTATTGTCAAAATATCACCTGTTGTAAGTCAGTCTTACCAATAGAAACCTACTACAAGCTTTGGAATTTGAACATGTCTGTTTTTAAATGTTAAAAGTAATTTTAATAAATACAAACTATACGTTTTAACCACTTGGTGGAATTGGCAGACGTTCCCTTCATGTGCCGTGGTAGTGTGTCATATCATTCACAGGTATATATGAAGCTATTGTGCACGTAGGTGATTTTGAATTAATATTTCATGTCAATATACAGTGGTTACATACTATCAAAGAGTATAGAACCCAAGAGACAACACTCTGATACTTTTTGGGCAACAGCCACTAGGTGGCGCTCCGGTAGCGCGGCCGCCATTATGGGGTGAAAATACTAACTGGACCATAGAATCCTTCACATCTTAGGCACCCAAAATCGGAGAATTTCACTGCCAAATCAGAAGCCCAATAGAACGTTTTTTTTTTTTTTTTTTTTTTTTTTAATTAAGTCACCAGTAAATTGTATGGCTCGTACAGTAAATGTTGTATTGTCTTATACATGTTTTATTTTACTAGTTGTGGAATCCAACCATTCAACGTAGTTAGCCTACTTTATTGAATATTTCCATTTTATGCAACTTTGCTTACACATTTATTAATAGTAAATTAATAATTAATAAATTTAAGATCACCATGTTTGCAGCAAACAATATATTTCAGACCTAGTGGAGTAATAGTAATAATAATATCACTCCACTAGGTCTGAATTGAAATAGGCTATATTGTACGTTTTAATGGATCATGCTACAGACATAATGATTTTATAATACATGATGCATTGCTGTGTCCGTTATCGCATAATTCCCACTTTTGGACTCTTTTGCTTTAATGGACATTATACAACACTGCAAAATCAAGCTGTTATATTCATGTATTTATTGTCCAACATTCCCAATTTTTCTGATGCATTTACTTAATTTAATTTCATATGTTGGTATTAATTCAGTGTTTATAATGCTAATACTTGAACTTCAAAGAATTTTAACGAAGAATTTAATTTTAAGAAGATTAACGAAGGGCTTACAGGTGTGAAACGGCATGAGGGTAAGTAATAAATGACAGAATTTTCATTTTTGGGTGAACTAACCCTTTAAAAGGCTCAGGAGGACAAACAGGTAATTCACAGGGTTGAATTTCACAATTCAATTACTCACAGAGACAAGGAGATTGAGGGGTCAGCAATTTTACTATTTGATACATTTACACTTTTTATTTAATTCAGAATGAAATCATTGTGATTGATGAATCTGAATATAGGTGATGTGTACATTTATTTAGAAATCGGATTTGATATTTTAAAATGCACTGTCTGTCCAAAATTACAGACTTTCCCACTGTTGGTGCATATTAACCATCATCCTGTCATTGCTGTCACGTTCCAGCGACGTACCGCCATAACGTCGCCACGACGAATATGGGAATCACAAAGTTACGTCCCTAGAACGTTATTTGGAACGTCGCTGCGACTAATATGAGCCGATCCGGTTACGTTTTTACAATGTGCCAGTTTGGTCGTTGAGACGTACTCCTCACGTTACAGAGACGTACCACTATAACGTCGCCACGATGAATATGGGAATCACAAAGTTACGTCCCTAGAACGTTATTTGGTACGTCGCTACAACGAATATGGTCCGGTCCAGTTACGTCGTCACAACGTAACTGTGTTAGCTGGGTTGTCTTGCTTTGCTTTTGTCAATTAAACAGCCGCTTTAATTTTCTTCTCAACTTCATGTGTTGACTCCATTTCTATTACATGTCAAATCCCACCATTCCCCACGAGTCTCCCGCAAAGTTTTCTAACCGCTCACTCCCGCCCGCAGCAAAGGTAAAACCTATGAGGCGCCGGACTGGACAAAAGTGAAGCGAACGCCGCGAGCGAGCGACACTGCGCGAGAAAGACCGAGTGTGCGCGCGAGAGAGACCAAGTGCGTCCGAGAGCGAGCGAACCTGCGCGAGAGAGACCGAGTGTGCGCGCGAGAGCGAGCGAACCTGCGCGAGAGAGACCGAATATGCCCGCGAGAGAGATCGAGTTGTCCGAGAGCGAGCGAACCTGCGTGAGAGAGGCCGAATATGCGCGCGAGAGTTGTGCGAGAGTTGTCCGAGAGCGAGCGAACCTGCGCGAGAGAGACCGAATATGCGCGCGAGAGAGATCGAGTTGTCCGAGAGCGAGCGAACCTGCGCGAGAGAGACCAAGTGTGTCCGAGCATTAGTAAATTAGTACATTAGTAAACAGTGATCAGATTATATGCAGTCATTTAAAACAATTCTACTGTAGGAGTGGAATTTGGGGACCAATATTACAGTTTAAAAACTGGGATAAAAGTGTAATAGAAAGAACACAACAGCCATGTGCAGTGTTAATGATAAATCTGTTGTCATGTGTTACATTTTCTAACATAAAGGGAAAAAAGTGGACTCTTCTTAAGGTTTATAGACAAACTAGTTCTTCTCATTGGACTGTGCAATTTACACTTTTCTCTTTAACATTGTTTTTTAACATTGTTATCATAATGATTAAACTATAAAGCAGCATAGTTTCAAAAATGAAGATTCTCATTGTTTACTTACTCTGATGCCATTCAGGTGCACATGACTTTCTTTTTCAGAACACAAATGCATTTTTTTAATCTGCAGGAAATTCAAGCTCTGTATGCATATATAATGCAAGAAAATGGGTTCCACCATTGTGATTTATGCAAGAAACAAATCAATAAACATCCTCACCTTTAAACTAGTGCATCTGACCAGGGCTCTGATGCTGTTTGAAATTCGG
This sequence comes from Culter alburnus, assembly GCA_028476615.1. Classification (NCBI taxonomy): domain Eukaryota; kingdom Metazoa; phylum Chordata; class Actinopteri; order Cypriniformes; family Xenocyprididae; genus Culter; species Culter alburnus. Next base: position 143,998 of record JAOTNS010000175.1, read on the forward strand.
TTTGAAACTCCCATGTGAAGTTCATTCCTCTATTGCAATCAAAGCATCACTTTCTTTTCACATGAACATGGTAACATATTTGTTACACAGCTTCTTAATGAATTGAGTGCAAACAGGACGAGCTTTTAAAGCTTTATTTATTTTGTTTGTTTTGTTATACACCTATTGTTATGCTATAAGACATTATTTGATTTCTTTTAGACATTCCAAATGATTGCAGTCTTTTATTTTCATGGTATGCATCTACAGATTTCAAATTTCTTTCTAAACATATCTGTGTTCTGCTGAAGTTGTGCATCAGGGTAAATGAATAATGAGAATTTAATTGAACAAATGAACAATTTTTTTAAAGGATTCGTGTTAAAGCAAGTGCTATTTTCCTTTTGCTTAACTTCCTGTTTATAGGCTATTTATGATGGAATTCAGTTTGGGTCAGTTTCAGCCAATTTGTCAAGCCTTTTTTTTTTTTTTTTTTTTTTTTTTGTCTGTGCTTTAATAAATAGAAAATTATGTACCATAATTTATTTCTTCTTTATTTTTTTCTCCATCTACTGAATAATACTTTGATATGTCTGTATAGCCTACATTTTATATATGCCACTAAAGATGTTAATTATGTATTGTTTAATGTTTTATTTTTTTTATTGTAGAATTATAGCTGTAACCATTGCTGCAAATGTAAAATGGTATTGAAATGGTAGAATTACAGTAAATTGTTGTGTTCTTTCTGTTAAAATTTTATCCCAATTTTGAAACTGTAATATTGGTCTCTAAATTCCACTCCTACATTAGAATTGTTTTAATGACTGCATATAATCTGATCAATGTTTATTAATGTACTAATTTACTAATGCTCGGACAAACTCGATCTCTTTCGCGCGCATTTTCGGTCTCTCTCGCGCAGGTTGGCTCGCTCTCGGACGCACTCGGTCTCTCGGGCGCAGGTTCGCTCGCTCTCGGACACACTCGATCTCTCTCGCGTGCACACTCGGTCTCTCTCGCCCTGGGGTGCGTTTCCCGAAAGCATCGTTAGCCAACTATGGTCGTAAGTCCCACTGAACTCTATTGGTAACGACGGAACTTGCGACCATAGTTCGCTTTGGGAAACGCACCCCAGGTTGGCTCGCTCTCGGACGCACTCGGTCTCTCGCACGCAGGTTCGCTCGCTCTCGGACACACTCGATCTCTCTCGCGTGCACACTCGGTCTCTCTCGCCCAGGTTCACTCGCTCTCGGACACACTCGGTCTCTCTCGCGCAGGTTCGCTAGCTTGCGGCGTTCGCATCGCTTTTGTCCAGTTCGGCGCCTCATAAAAACCACCCGCTCCCGCGAGATTTGCCTTGGGTCCCGAGGGAGCCCAAACCCAATGCAGCCCTCTAGTATGTATAATTACAAAATAAAGTCATTAATATTGTTATTAATATTATTTTTATAAAGTAACATGTAGGATAAAAGTAGTTTTATCATGTATTGAGCCGTTTCTGTGACAGCTCCAGTTCTCTGATGCACAGTTATACTTCAGCATCCGAATTTACTCACTTCACTTCGTTCACTCTTTGCAGATATAGTGCACTCAAATGACATACACTATATAGGGATTAATGAATCAGTGAACGAGTGAGCGGTTTCGGACACATCTTAAACATTCCTTGCTGTGTGTGTGTGGTAGCTTAATTGTGTTTATGTTTGTATGTAACTGCATTAAAGACTTAAAAAATTGCTGAAAACATTTATAATAACTTTGAAAACAGTATTGTTCAGAAGTTACCTTCCCTCCCGATCCTGAACAAAAATCCAATCTAGCTTGTTTAGGCGAGATTGGACCGCTCTCATCTTGGGCGAGGGGGCCTTCTCCGGTGATTCATAATGATACATCCACGCCAAATGTGATTTCTTTTAGAAATACACTTTACCTAATATTTTTTTCTTGTAACGCAAGTGAGGTAATTTTATTGACATAAGTAACTCTAATCAAATTACATAAATTTAAAATGTAATGCGTTACATTACTGCCTTATCAGGAAAAAGTAATTAGAATACAGTAACGCGTTACTTTGTAACACATTATACCCAACTCTGGTGTGGTGTAGGGGTAATGGTCTTTTTGATTGTATTGACTCAAATATTTTGACTCAATTAACATATACCATATTGATCAAACATTACTGATCCTGCTGAGGTGTCGACATAACATAAAACTTGCTTGGGTGTCCCCAAGACCCCAAGATCAAAGGAAACATGGTCACAGACATAACACCTTTATGCCCCCCTAAAAGGGGACAGCAGACCAGGAAGGAACAAATAGGGCTGTCACAATATCAGATTTTTCACACCACGGTTATCGCAGCCAAAAGAATTCATGATATCGATATACTGCGTTATCTATAGAAACCTTGAAAAAAACCTAATGTTATCAGTCGAATTCATCTTTATTTTGTCATTCTTTTTTTTTTTTGAAGCCAATAAATCACACCATTGCATACAACTACACTTAAGGGTAATCAGATACTGATAAACAACTGATAAAACACAAGGCACAATTATTTTTACTTTTTGCATTCTATGTCTTTAGCAAATTTTTTCCCGAACAGACACAGACATACTGTCAAAATGGTGTCTGTCAAACATGTCTGACCCACTCCATGTCTCCTGATATGATGTATATCAGCGCATATTTTGATGTAGCTATCCTATCTTACTCGTGCTGTTCACTTTTTCATAATCAACATAGATTAAATTTAAAAATAACATTATAATATTTAAAGATAAATATGAAACTAAAAACGTTTTTGCTCACATGCTCTGCTGTGTAGAGAATCTCGTCTGTTATCAGACGACATGATTTTGCACAGCAGTAACAGCTGCGCATGCACTGTATCTTCATGGGCCCTATTTTAACGATCTAAACGCAAAGTGTAAAGCGCACGGCGCAGGTGCACTCAGGGCGTGTCCAAATCCACTTTTGCTATTTTAACGACGGAAAAACGGTCCGTGCGCCGGGGCGCATTTTTGAAATGGGTTGTCCCTATTCTCTTAATGAGTAATGGGCGTAACGTTCAATAAACCAATCAGAGTGTCATCTCCCATTCCCTTTAAGAGCGAGATGCGCTCACGCCATGGCGGATTGCTATTTACATGGCGGAATTTGTTGGCGGAAAAGCTGAACGCTTTTCAAGCAAAGAAACCTATCTGCTCGTGCGCAAAGTTAAACGTTTAGTTAGAAGTTAAACGAAGTTACATTTTTATATTTATGTAGCCTACACAATAATATTCTTTTACACTGTAATCCTTTTGTTTTTAATATTTGGCATGTTTGTGTGATGCGCATCCCTGTGTGTAATAAGCAAAGTCAACGTGCACTGTGGACGCGCCCAGAGGCGCAGTTTCAAACAACGCGCTCTAACAAAAAAATATTGCGCCATTGACTTTAGACTTTAGATCAGGTTTGAGTTGGTCTATGGCGCAGTCTATTTTCAGCTCCTTAAAATAGCAATGCGCCAGCAATGCGCCTGAACGCACCAATTTTTTATACCAGCATGCCCATGGGCGCACTAACTGGCGCAAATGCATTTACTAATTTAATGACGTGGTGCTGAACGGGAAAACGCGAACGGCGCCGGACACAAACTAGCAAACAACACACTTGCGCTGCGCCTTACGTCGCATTGCGCCGGGTGTATTATAGGGCCCCATATGTTTTATGTCAGATGGCAACGTTAAGGTGAAATACTGCCACCTATTGTACTTTGGGATGTCAACCAGGTACTGGCGCTGTATTATTTATTTTTATTATTTATTATTATTTTATTATTTATTTTATTTATTATTTATTATTTATGTCATATTATTATGTGTATTATTCATTTTAAATATTACGGTTATCACAATATATTGTCAGACCCTTAATTAACACAATATCAATTTTTCATGTTTTAAATATCATGCTTATAGTCAATACCGGTATATTGCGACACCCCTAGGAACAAACTATTAAAAACATCATGGCAGGGTGAGAGGTGTGAGATTTTTAAACCAGTCATTAACCCAATCACAAGTCAAATCTTATATCTGTTTGATCTGTTTTGTCTTTTTAAAGGGGACCTATTATGCCCCATTTTACAAGATGTAAAATAAGTCTCTGATGTCCCCAGAGTGTGTATGTGAAGTTTTAGCTCAAAATACCCCACAGATAATTTTTTTATAGCATGTTAAAATTGCCACTTTTAGTGGTTGAGCAAAAACGCGCCGTTTCAGTGTGGTCCTTTTAAACGCAAATGAGCTGCTGTGCTATGGCGGGCCGGAAGGTCCAAAAATATGGCTACCAACTTGTCGCGGGAATTCACTATACAATTGCCAGTAGCCACTGAGTTTACCACTGATAGGCCGGCGGTGCATCTGTATACACACTCTCCTCACGCAGCGAACGACTCACTTTCCTCACGCAGCTGACCACTGACTCTCCTCAGCCGGCGACTCACTTTCCGCAGCTAGCGACTCACTTTCCTCACGCAGCCGGCAACTTGCTTTCCTCACGCAGCATTAACTATACTCACGTTTCTTTTCAAATACTGTGATGGTGCAATAACTAACTACATCTAGTAAAATTTATAATTTTTGTGTTGTAAATGTAATTTATTCTGAAGCAATATTCCCATCAGTGTTCTGTAAACTGTTACTGTTAAGATGTAAACTGTTAATCATCAGATTTGTATATACTCCATTAAAGGGATAGGTCAATCAAAAATAAAAATTCTGTCATCATTGACTTACCTTCTAGTTGTTCCGAACCTGTATGAGTTTCTTTCTTCTGTTGAACTAAAAATATATTTTGAATGTCAGTAAACAAACAGCTGACTGTAGCGAGTGACTTTCATAGTAGGAAAAAAAAATATGGAAGTCACTGGCTACCATCAACTGTCTGGTTACTGACATTCTTCAAAATATCATCCTTTTTCTTTCTTCTGTTGAACTAAACTCATATAGGTTTGGAACAAACTAGAGTGTAAGTCAATGATGACAGAATTATCATTTAGGTTTAACTATCCCTTGAAATTGATTGTCATGGCTTTTTTTTTTTTTTTTTTTTTACCTTTATAAAAGGTAATTTTTCCCCTAACCTTGGCTATCAATCTCATGTTAATTAGAATAACTCACTTTAGGGCTTTTACCATTATTTTTTCCACGGCAGAGGAAACAGAATCTGCATCAGAAGTGGCATTTAGATGCATGTATAAAATTGAATATGAATGTGCAAAACAAGCATGAAAAACACTGTTTAACAACAAAGATCTATAAAGCTTTTGTGGATTTTACAAATTATCTTTAATATACAATATTCTGAAAAAGTGACATTTCCCTTTTTGCAAAGTTCAAATGTTGATAAAATATATAACTTTAACTAAAGATACATTTTTGATTTGCAGCTGTCATGCTTAAACACTGGTTCTGCAGATTTTTGACATTTCAAAATTGCATTGTTTTTGTAACCATCACATTAGACTCAGTGAAACAGTCACTGTTTAGGGGCCCAAGCAGTATAGCTGTTGGTGCCTTGTTTAAAATGTTATTTGTAGTGAATGCTCTTTTGAATGGTGTTACCAAATAAGGAATCTGTTGTAAGCTGATTTAAAAAAAAACAAAACATGAAAGTAACGTATACCATAAACTAATGTGATGGTTACAAAAACAATGCAATTTTGAAATGTCAAAAATCTGCAGAACCAGTGTTTAAGCATGACAACTGCAAATCAAAAATGTATCTTTAGTTAAAGTTATACATTTTATCAACACTTGAACTTTGCAAAAAGGGAAATGTCACTTTTTCAGAATATTGTATATTAAAGATAATTTGTAAAATCCACAAAAGCTTTATAGATCTTTATTGTAAAGTTGTTAAACAGTGTTTTTCATGCTTGTTCTGCACATTCATATTCAATTTTATACATGCATCTTGCCACTTCTGATGCAGATTCTGTTTCCTCTGCCGTGGAAAAAATAATGGTAAAAGCCCTACAGTGAGTTATTCTAATTAACATGAGATTGATAGCCAAGGTTAGGAGAAAAATACCTTTTTATAAAGGTAAAAAAAAAAAAAAAAAAGCCATAACAATCAATTTCAAGGGATAGATAAACCTAAATGATAATTCTGTCATCATTGACTTACACTCTAGTTTGTTCCAAACCTATATGAGTTTAGTTCAACAGAAGAAAGAAAAAGGATGATATTTTGAAGAATGTCAGTAACCAGACAGTTGATGGTAGCCAGTGACTTCCATAATTTTTTTTCCTACTATGAAAGTCACTTGCTACAGTCAGCTGTTTGTTTACTGACATTCAAAATATATTTTTAGTTCAACAGAAGAAAGAAACTTATACAGGTTCGGAACAACTAGAAGGTAAGTCAATGATGACAGAATTTTTATTTTTGATTGACCTATCCCTTTAAGGGAGCATATACAAATCTGATGATTAACAGTTTACAGAACACTGATGGGAATATTGCTTCAGAATAAATTACATTTACAACACAAAAATGATCAATTTTACTAGATGTAGTTAGTTATTGCACCTTCACAGTATTTGAAAAGAAACGCGAGGAGAGTTAATGCTGCGTGAGGAAAGTGAGTCGCCGGCTGCGGAAAGTGAGTCGCCAGCTGCGTGAGGAAAGTGAGTCGCCGGCTGCGTGAGGAAAGTGAGTCGCCGGCTGCGTGAGGAAAGTGATTCATCCACTGCGGAAAGCGAGTCGCCGGCTGCGTGAGGAAAGTGATTCGTCCGCTGCGGAAAGTGAGTCGCCGGCTGCGTGAGGAAAGTGATTCGTCCGCTGCGGAAAGTGAGATGCCGGCTGAGGAGAGTCAGTGGTCAGCTGCGTGAGGAAAGTGAGTCGTTCGCTGCATGAGGAGAGTGTGTATACAGATGCACCGCCGGCCTATCAGTGGTTAACTCAGTGGCTACTGGCAATTGTATAGTGAATTCCCGCGACAAGTCGGTAGCCATATTTTTGGACCTTCCAGCCCGTCATACTGTGCTAGCCTAAGACATAGACATCATATAGGTAGACGCCCTATTGGCCGCTGGGCGCTGAGATTTGCGGCCGCCATCTTAGACCAGTCGTACTCCTAAACTGCGTCCCAATTCGCCTACTTATACTACGTCCTAAAAGCATTTACCGTTTTTGTAAAGAAAAAGTACATACTTTTGAGTGTGTAGCAAAAGAGTAGACAAGCTTTGGGACATACTACCTCGTCATAACTGCGTCTTTAACGGACGTTCTGTCGCTTATTTACGCAACCTGTAACTGTTTAAACTACTCTGTCAATCATCTCGTCACAGTTAAAATCCTCCACATTGAATTAAATTTATTTTCCTACCGTTTCGGAGAGAAATGTAGTCGCACGTTGATCTGCCAGTCATGGGTCTTTCATGCAGAGAACTCTCCTCATCTTTGCATCATGATGCATTTAAAAGTTAATGACCAAACGCATCGTTAAATTCACAATGCTGTTGCAGATGAAAAATAATGTGGATAACATTTAATAAATATCTTTTCGTCAGGTTATATTGATTATTAAGTTGGCTTGAAAAAGCCAACTTACTGAAATGCTTATTAAACTTATTAAGTTGGCTTGAAAAAGCCAACTTATTGATATTCTATTTAAGCTTATTAATTTGGCTTGGAAAAGCCAACTTACTGTAATCCTATTTAAACTTATTAAGTTGGCTTGAAAAAGCCAACTTACTGATCTACTACTTAAGCTTATTAAGTTGGCTTGAAAAAGCCAACTTATTGATCTACGTCTTAAGCTTATTAAGTTGGCTTGAAAAAGCCAACTTACTGATCTACTACTTAAGCTTATTAAGTTGGCTTGAAAAAGCCAACTTACTGTAATCCTATTTAAACTTATTATTAATGGTGCTTGCCAAAGGCAAAGCTCCATTCTTATTCTTCTGCATACTTATTATTATATTATGGTGCTTGCCAAAGGCAAAGCTCCATTCTTATTCTTCTGCATACTTATTATTATAATTAATGGTGCTTGCCAAAGGCAAAGCTCCATTCTTATTCTCCTGCATACTTATTAATGGTGCTTGCCAAAGGCAAAGCTCCAATCTAACTTCTGCATACTTATTATTAATGGTGCTTGCCAAAGGCAAAGCTCCATTCTTAATCTTCTGCATACTTATTATTATTATTATTATTAATGGTGCTTGCCAAAGGCAAAGCTCCATTCTTAATCTTCTGCATACTTATTATTATTATTATATTATTTATTATTATTATTATTCCACACAAAAGTTTGGCGCGCTACTCCTCCCGCAGTTTTTGTCCTAGACCCATGAATGAGGTGTCAAATCGACCGGCTCATTGAGGAGAGGTGTGCTATGACTTTTATAAGCGATCGGGTGTACGATGTTCGTCCGGCGGGCGAAAAAGTAGCGAAAAAAATCCCATAGACTTAACATTGGAACGAACTTTGACAAGTCATAACTCTGGATCACAATGTCATAGAGACAAGGGGGTGGTCTCATTTTACTCAGGCAACCAATCAGTCTCTCAGGATAACTTTGAAGATATCAAGCCACGCCCTAGCAACCATATAGAGCACCTTAGTAACAAGCTTCATAGACTTCCATTGAAAAAGATCAAATGAATATCTTTGGATAGAAGTGTCATACAAACATGAGGATGGGCTCATTTGACTCGAGGCAGCAAACCGCCAATCACAAATCACCTTAAAGACATCATAGCCACGCCTTAGCAACCATTTAGAGCACCCTAGCAACCCAAAGCATAGGCAGATATCTTCAAATCTGAATATCATAGAGGCATGGGGGTTGGTTTATATCATTCATACTGGCAAGCAGCCTTTGGTTTATCATTACTGGCAGCTGCCAAGCCACTCCCTAGCAACCAAACAGAGTACCCTAGCAACCGTTTTGCAAGATCTATATCTCTGCATCAGAACATCGTAAAGACATGGGTGTTGGTTTATATTGTCAAGCAGCCTTTGGAGTATCATCATTGGTAGCTGCCAAGCCACTCCCTAGCAACCAAACAGAGTACCCTAGCAACCATTTAGCAAGATCTATATCTCTGCATCAGAGCATCATAGACATGGCGGTTGGCTCTTTTGACTCATGCTAGCAAACTGGACTTACAACATGCTACACATGCTAGCAGTGAATAGCTACATGCTAATAGTGATTAGCTTAGGGTTTAAACATGACACAAACTAGTAAAAATGTGTTAGCATCATACTGGTAGCATGCTAATTGTGTTAGCATCATGGTAGTAGTATGCTAATCATGTTAGCATCATGCTAGCAAACATGCTAATCATGTTAGCATCTTGTTAAAAACATGCTACCAACATGGTAATCATGCTAGCATCATGCTAGCATTATGCTAATCATGTTAGCATGTTTGCTAGCGTTATGCTAACATGATTAGCATCTTGTTAAAATCATGCTAGCAACATGGTAATCATGCTAGCATCATGCTAGCATTATGCTAATCATGTTAGCATGCTAGCATTAGGCTAATATGATTAGCATCTTGTTAAAATAATGCTAGCCACATGGTAATCATGCTAGCATCATGCTAGCATTATGCTAACATGATTAGCACCTTGTTTAAAACATGTTAACAGCATGCTAAGGGTGTTAGCATCATGTTATCAACATGCTAATCATGTTAGCATCTTGCTAAAAACATCCTAGCAGGACGGTAATTATGTTAGCATAGTTTTGCCACTGCAAGCACCATTCACATTTTCTTCAGGAAATGTACATTCTAGTTATTATTATTCTTCTTCTTCAAACTTTGCGCGCTACTCCTCCGCAGCGTTTGTCCTAGACCCATGAATGAGGTGTCAAATCGACCGGCTCATTGAGGACAGGTGTGCTATGACTTTTATAAGCGATCGGACCAACGATGTTCGCACAGCGGACGAAAAAGCGGCCAAAAAAGTCCCATTGACTTACATTGAAAAATTCAAATTCACGAACATTCCGTCTCTCTCAACTGTCACTTTCTCACACACACTCACACACGCAGGCCCTTAGAAGCCTTTCTCTCTCAGACACAGACACTCATTTTCTTCCACTTTTATTTCTGCGCGCTACTCCTCCCGCAGCGTTTGTCCTAGACCCATGAATGAGGTGTCAAATCGACCGGCTCATTGAGGAGAGGTGTGCTATGACTTTTATAAGCGATCGGACCAACGATGTTCGCACAGGGGGCGAAAAAGCGGCCAAAAAAGTCCCATTGACTTTCAATGGCGGAATCTTCAGAAATTTGAATTTCAACTGTCACTTTCTCACACACACTCACACACGCAGGCCCTTAGAAGCCTTTCTCTCTCAGACACAGACACTCATTTTCTTCCACTTTTATTTCTGCGCGCTACTCCTCCCGCAGCGTTTGTCCTAGACCCATGAATGAGGTGTCAAATCGACCGGCTCATTGAGGAGAGCTGTGCTATGACTTTTATAAGCGATCGGGTGTACGATGTTCGTCCGGCGGGCGAAAAAGTAGCGAAAAAAATCCCATAGACTTTGCATTGCGACAAACTTTGACGAGTCATTGCTCCGAGCGAGAATTTCGTAGAAACATGTGGGTTACCACGTTTGAAGAGGCTGGCAAGCTCTGTCAGCCCATACCTCAATATGGGGTGTAAGTTGTACCCCTGGGGCGCAAGAGCTGCCCAAAATTGCCCCATAGACATACTATGGTGAAGCCGTGCCCATGAACCAGGAAGTACTGTGTTTTTCCTACTATGGGAAATTACATAGGGATTTTGTATTGAACATAACTCTGGATTACAGTGTCATAGAGACAAGGGGGTGGGCTCATTTTACTCAGGCAACCAATCAGTCTCTCAGGATCATTGTGAAGCTATCAAGCCACGCCCTAGCAACCATATAGAGCACCTTAGTAACATGCTCCATAGACTTCCATTGAAAAGATCAAATGAATATCTTTGGATAGGAGTGTCGTACAAACATGAGGGTGGGCTCATTTGACTCGAGGCAGCAAACTGCCAATCACAAATCACCTTGACACTTCATAGCCACGCCCTAGCAACCATTTAGAGCACCCTAGCAACCCAAAGCATAGAGGGATATCTTCAAATTTGAATATCATAGTGGCATGGGGTTGGTTTATATCATTCATACTGGCAAACCTTTTGGTGTATCATCAGTGGCAGCTGCCAGGCCACTCCCTAGCAACCAAACAGAGTACCCTAGCAACCGTGTAGCGAGACCTATATCTCTGCATCAGAGCATCATACAGACATGGGGGTTGGTTTATATTGTCAAGCAGCGTTTGGAGTTTCATCATTGGTAGCTGCCAAGCCACTCCCTAGCAACCAACAGAGTACCTAGCAACCGTTTAGCAAGATCTATATCTCTGCATCAGAACATCGTAAAGACATGGGGGTTGGTTTATATGTCAAGCAGCCTTTGGAGTATCATCATTGGTAGCTGCCAGGCCACTCCTAGCAACCAACCAGATTACCCTAGCAACCGTTTTTCAGATCCATATCTCTGCATCAGAACATCATAAAGACATGGCGGTTGGTTTATATTGTCAAGCAGCCTTTGGAGTATCATCATTGGCACTGCCAAGCCACTCCCTAGCAACCAAACAGAGTACCCTAGCAACCATTTAGCGATGCCTATATCTCTGCATCAGAACATCGTAGAGACATGGGGGTTGGCTTTTTGACTCATGCTAGCAAACTGTACTTGCAACATGCTACACATGCTAGCAGTTAATAGCTACATGCTAATAGTGATTAGCTAAGTGCTAAAGTGGGCTGAGAACATGCTAAGAACTCTATAGAAACTCCATAGTAACTATCTGTGCCAACTACCAACCACCTGGTAACACCATAGCAACCACCCAGGTTACCATAGCAACCGCCCAGAACACCCTAGCAACCGCCTAGCAACACCTTAGCAACCACCCCAAGTACCTTAGCAACTGCCTAGCAACCGGTGCCGAATTTTGCCACTGCAAGCACCATTCACATTTTCTTCAGGAAATGTACATTCTAGTATTGTAATTACTATTCACCTGAACAAAACTTTGGCGCGTAACTCGTCCCGCACCGTTTGTCGTAGACCCACGAATGAGGTGTCAAATCGACCGGCTTATTGAGGAGAGGTGTGCTATGACTTTTCTAAGCGATCGGGTGTACGATGTTCGCACAGCGTACGAAAAAACGGCTGAAAAAACTCCCATAGACTTAACATGGGGGCCAAATCTGTGAGATCATATCTTTGGTTTAGAAGGTCATAGAGACTTGGGGCTGGGCTCTTTTGACTCGGCCAGCCAATAAGTAGTGACATAGCAACTTCATAGCCACGCCCTAGCAACCAATTACAGCACCCTAGCAACCGTGCCGAATTTTGCCACTGCAAGCACCATTCACATTTTCTTCAGGAAATGTACATTCTAGTTATTATTATTATTATTATTATTATTATTCCACACAAAAGTTTGGCGCGCTACTCCTCCCGCAGTTTTTGTCCTAGACCCATGAATGAGGTGTCAAATCGACCGGCTCATTGAGGAGAGGTGTGCTATGACTTTTATAAGCGATCGGGTGTACGATGTTCGTCCGGCGGGCGAAAAAGTAGCGAAAAAAATCCCATAGACTTAACATTGGAACGAACTTTGACAAGTCATAACTCTGGATCACAATGTCATAGAGACAAGGGGGTGGTCTCATTTTACTCAGGCAACCAATCAGTCTCTCAGGATAACTTTGAAGATATCAAGCCACGCCCTAGCAACCATATAGAGCACCTTAGTAACAAGCTTCATAGACTTCCATTGAAAAAGATCAAATGAATATCTTTGGATAGAAGTGTCATACAAACATGAGGATGGGCTCATTTGACTCGAGGCAGCAAACCGCCAATCACAAATCACCTTAAAGACATCATAGCCACGCCTTAGCAACCATTTAGAGCACCCTAGCAACCCAAAGCATAGGCAGATATCTTCAAATCTGAATATCATAGAGGCATGGGGGTTGGTTTATCATTCATACTGGCAAGCAGCCTTTGGTTTATCATTACTGGCAGCTGCCAAGCCACTCCCTAGCAACCAAACAGAGTACCCTAGCAACCGTTTTGCAAGATCTATATCTCTGCATCAGAACATCGTAAAGACATGGGTGTTGGTTTATATTGTCAAGCAGCCTTTGGAGTATCATCATTGGTAGCTGCCAAGCCACTCCCTAGCAACCAAACAGAGTACCCTAGCAACCGTTTAGCAAGATCTATATCTCTGCATCAGAGCATCATAGAGACATGGCGGTTGGCTCTTTTGACTCATGCTAGCAAACTGGACTTCCAACATGCTACACATGCTAGCAGTGAATAGCTACATGCTAATAGTGATTAGCTTAGGGTTTAAACATGACACAAACTAGTAAAATGTGTTAGCATCATGCTGGTAGCATGCTAATTGTGTTAGCATGTAGTATGCTAATCATGTTAGCATCATAGCAAACATGCTAATCATGTTAGCATCTTGTTAAAAACATGCTACAACATGGTATGCTAGCATCATGCTAGCATTATGCTAATCATGTTAGCATATTATGTAAATTAGCATCTTGTGCTAGCAGGCTATCATGTTAGCATGTTGCTAGCATTAGTTAAAATAATGCTAGCACATGTAATGCTAGCATCATGCAGCATTATGCTAATCATGTTAGCATGTTGCTAGCATTATGCTAACATGATTAGCATCTTGTTTAAAACATGTTAACAGCATGCTAGGGTGTTAGCATCATGCTAGCAACATGCTAATCATGTTAGCATCTTGCTAAAAACATCCTAGCAGGACGGTAATTATGTTAGCATAGTTTTGCCACTGCAAGCACCATTCACATTTTCTTCAGGAAATGTACATTCTAGTTAATGGTGCTTGCCAAAGGCAAAGCTCCATTCTAATCTTCTGCATACTTATTATTTATTATTATTATTATTATTATTATTATTATTCCACACAAAAGTTTGGCGCGCTACTCCTCCCGCAGTTTTTGTCCTAGACCCATGAATGAGGTGTCAAATCGACCGGCTCATTGAGGAGAGGTGTGCTATGACTTTTATAAGCGATCGGGTGTACGATGTTCGTCCGGCGGGCGAAAAAGTAGCGAAAAAAATCCCATAGACTTAACATTGGAACGAACTTTGACAAGTCATAACTCTGGATCACAATGTCATAGAGACAAGGGGGTGGTCTCATTTTACTCAGGCAACCAATCAGTCTCTCAGGATAACTTTGAAGATATCAAGCCACGCCCTAGCAACCATATAGAGCACCTTAGTAACAAGCTTCATAGACTTCCATTGAAAAAGATCAAATGAATATCTTTGGATAGAAGTGTCATACAAACATGAGGATGGGCTCATTTGACTCGAGGCAGCAAACCGCCAATCACAAATCACCTTAAAGACATCATAGCCACGCCTTAGCAACCATTTAGAGCACCCTAGCAACCCAAAGCATAGGCAGATATCTTCAAATCTGAATATCATAGAGGCATGGGGGTTGGTTTATATCATTCATACTGGCAAGCAGCCTTTGGTTTATCATTACTGGCAGCTGCCAAGCCACTCCCTAGCAACCAAACAGAGTACCCTAGCAACCGTTTTGCAAGATCTATATCTCTGCATCAGAACATCGTAAAGACATGGGTGTTGGTTTATATTGTCAAGCAGCCTTTGGAGTATCATCATTGGTAGCTGCCAAGCCACTCCCTAGCAACCAAACAGAGTACCCTAGCAACCATTTAGCAAGATCTATATCTCTGCATCAGAGCATCATAGAGACATGGCGGTTGGCTCTTTTGACTCATGCTAGCAAACTGGACTTACAACACTACACATGCTAGCAGTGAATAGCTACATGCTAATAGTGATTAGCTTAGGGTTTAAACATGACACAAACTAGTAAAAATGTGTTAGCATCATACTGGTAGCATGCTAATTGTGTTCATGGTTAAGCATCATGCTAGCATGCTAATCATGTTAGCATCTTGTTAAAACATGCTACCAACATGGTAATCATGCTAGCATCATGCTCATTATGCTAATCATGTTAGCATGTTTGCTAGCTTATGCTAACATGATTAGCTTGTTAAAATCATGCTAGCAACATGGTAATGCTAGCATCATGCTAGCATTATGCTAATCATGTTAGCATGTTGCTAGCATTAGGCTAATGATTAGCATCTTGTTAAAATAATGCTAGCCACATGGTAATCATGCTAGCATCATGCTAGCATTATGCTAACATGATTAGCACCTTGTTTAAAACATGTTAGCAGCATGCTAAGGGTGTTAGCATCATGTTATCAACATGCTAATCATGTTAGCATCTTGCTAAAAATCCTAGCAGGACGGTAATTATGTTAGCATAGTTTTGCCACTGCAAGCACCATTCACATTTTCTTCAGGAAATGTCATTCTAGTTAATGGTGCTTGCCAAAGGCAAAGCTCCATTCTTAATCTTCTGCATACTTATTATTATTATTATTATTATTATTATTATTATTCCACACAAAAGTTTGGCGCGCTACTCCTCCCGCAGTTTTTGTCCTAGACCCATGAATGAGGTGTCAAATCGACCGGCTCATTGAGGAGAGGTGTGCTATGACTTTTATAAGCGATCGGGTGTACGATGTTCGTCCGGCGGGCGAAAAAGTAGCGAAAAAAATCCCATAGACTTAACATTGGAACGAACTTTGACAAGTCATAACTCTGGATCACAATGTCATAGAGACAAGGGGGTGGTCTCATTTTACGCAGGCAACCAATCAGTCTCTCAGGATAACTTTGAAGATATCAAGCCACGCCCTAGCAACCATATAGAGCACCTTAGTAACAAGCTTCATAGACTTCCATTGAAAAAGATCAAATGAATATCTTTGGATAGAAGTGTCATACAAACATGAGGATGGGCTCATTTGACTCGAGGCAGCAAACCGCCAATCACAAATCACCTTAAAGACATCATAGCCACGCCTTAGCAACCATTTAGAGCACCCTAGCAACCCAAAGCATAGGCAGATATCTTCAAATCTGAATATCATAGAGGCATGGGGTTGGTTTATATCATTCATACTGGCAAGCAGCCTTTGGTTTATCATTACTGGCAGCTGCCAAGCCACTCCCTAGCAACCAAACAGAGTACCCTAGCAACCGTTTTGCAAGATCTATATCTCTGCATCAGAACATCGTAAAGACATGGGTGTTGGTTTATATTGTCAAGCAGCCTTTGGAGTATCATCATTGGTAGCTGCCAAGCCACTCCCTAGCAACCAAACAGAGTACCCTAGCAACCATTTAGCAAGATCTATATCTCTGCATCAGAGCATCATAGAGACATGGCGGTTGGCTCTTTTGACTCATGCTAGCAAACTGGACTTACAACATGCTACACATGCTAGCAGTGAATAGCTACATGCTAATAGTGATTAGCTTAGGGTTTAAACATGACACAAACTGGTAAATGTGTTAGCATCATGCTGGTAGCATGCTAATTGTGTTAGCATCATGGTAGTAGTATGCTAATCATGTTAGCATCATGCTAGCAAACATGCTAATCATGTTAGCATCTTGTTAAAAACATGCTACCAACATGGTAATCATGCTAGCATCATGCTAGCATTATGCTAATCATGTTAGCATGTTTGCTAGCGTTATGCTAACATGATTAGCATCTTGTTAAAATCATGCTAGCAACATGGTAATCATGCTAGCATCATGCTAGCATTATGCTAATCATGTTAGCATGTTGCTAGCATTAGGCTAATATGATTAGCATCTTGTTAAAATAATGCTAGCCACATGGTAATCATGCTAGCATCATGCTAGCATTATGCTAACATGATTAGCACCTTGTTTAAAACATGTTAGCAGCATGCTAAGGGTGTTAGCATCATGTTATCAACATGCTAATCATGTTAGCATCTTGCTAAAAACATCCTAGCAGGACGGTAATTATGTTAGCATAGTTTTGCCACTGCAAGCACCATTCACATTTTCTTCAGGAAATGTACATTCTAGTATTGTAATTACTATTCACCTGAACAAAACTTTGGCGCGTAACTCGTCCCGCACCGTTTGTCGTAGACCCACGAATGAGGTGTCAAATCGACCGGCTTATTGAGGAGAGGTGTGCTATGACTTTTCTAAGCGATCGGGTGTACGATGTTCGCACAGCGTACGAAAAAACGGCTGAAAAAACTCCCATAGACTTAACATGGGGCCAAATCTGTGAGATCATATCTTTGGATCAGAAGGTCATAGAGACTTGGGGCTGGGCTCTTTTGATCGGCCAGCCAA
>JAOTNS010000176.1:0-21098 GCA_028476615.1 Culter alburnus
GCAAATGTATTTATTTCCTTTATATTTTGTTTAAAAACATAAACCTCAGGAAATGAATGAAATGAACACTAGAACAAGTAATATAATATGTATCTCTCTGAGCAGAAACACACAACAGCCCACAGTATTAAACAAATACAGAACCAAAATCCTGATCCACGGAGGACCGCCTGTGATGATTAATCTTGCATAATTAAATCTCTAAAAATCATCTGCTTTTATCTACATTAATTATGTCTGAAAATCTGGAGACACAATTTATTCATTCATTTAAATGAAATGCTGTGATATGTACAGTGTAATCAATGATAAAAGATTTCTGTTCATCTGATGAGATTTCTTTGCTAAAATAATCTAGTTCAAGCAAACATATACATTTTTTTCTTCCAGGTTCTTCTTTTACCTACTCTCACAATGACAGATATGCTCTGAAAAAGGAATAATGAGATAAAGCTAATCACATGCCATGTACTTTCCCATCTGAGAATCAAATATGAATTACAATATCAATTTCACTCGACTGTCTGCATTGCATTTTATTAAAGCACATGCATGGAACAAATACTAGATAAAAATACTTAACAGCACAGTACTTTGATGGGAGGCAAACTCTGTCTTGAACATTATACATTAGCTGAACAGTATACTTTCTCTGAAAAAGCTCATACTGCTTGTTTAGTTTAAAGCAGAGCATTTCTCAGAAATACTTCATTCTAGAGGACATGTGACAAAAATGCTATAGTAAACACAGATCGTTAAAATACTGATCACTCTAAAGTGCTCTGATGCATTGCTGGGTTCTTGATCTTGTGGCATTATGTCCTCTATTGAATGCTGCACAAAAGGTCTGTGTGCTTTACATTCATTTGTAACATATCTCATGAACACTATTTAGAGTAGACAACAGATTTAGGGTAATTAGCTTTGATTAGTTATTTTTCTAAAAAAAAAAAAAGAAAGAAAAGAAAAACAGATGTTAATAATGAAGTTACATTATACAAAATAAGGAAGAGAAAAAAACAGTCAGAAAGTCTGGATTTTATCAAGTCAAATGCAATGACTTGCAACTCAGTAAGTGTTGGAATGCAACACACAAAAAAGGAGTAAAACCCCTTAACTTTCCATTTTCATCTGCTTAGACTATGGGGAAATAAGGGGAATTCCATGACCCAAGACAGGAAAGGCAGAAGACTTTGCTGAATAATACCTGCTGAAACTTCCTTACCGTGACACCACAGTAGGCTATTAATGATTTCTGCATGGTGAGTAAGGATGGTGAAATCAAACACAACTTCTTCTTCTGTTGAATCAGTGTCTTGATGTCTATTCTGACATCACTGATATTTGGTGGTCAGACATTTCCTAAAATTTGCTGTTGTCCATGGCCCGTTTCCAGTGCTGTATATCTGCCCACTCATCGGGGTAACAGAAATCGGCACTATTTACGTTTACACCACAGACTCGCTCTCTCTTGTTTCACATAAATGCAACTGACGCCATCTTGCATCTAATTTATAGACTGTAGTGAAAACTTACTGAAATATGGTTACAGTTTGTCTTGTTGTTGGGCCAGAGAAGAACTGACCACCGACTGTGCCTGGTTTTTCTCCATTCTGTCACCTGATGGAGTTTGGGTTTCTTGCACTGTCACCTCTGGCTTGCGTAGATGGGAACACTAATTCAACAATATTATTGAACTGCCTGCAATGATACCATTGTATGAGAACTGAACTGAGCTGAACGACGACATCACTGTTTTCTCCAGAGCTGCTGTAGATAAAATAAGTTTTAATAACATTTTTTACAACGAAATGAATCAACACAGAACTTAAGCAGGACAATGACACTATTTTCTTCTGGAGCTGCTGTACAGCCAAAACAAACTTTAAAGGTGACTTGACTCAGGCCAATTGTTTTGTAATTGTCATGGACTGGTGAATGTGATTTCACCAAATACAACATGCTCATGGATCACATGGTTGTTCATCCTGAAACAACATTCCAATCAACCAGTCAGATTTGAGGGACAAATTTACAGTTTATATCAGGTTTAGGCTTACAACAATGGTTGGGTGCATCTACATCAGTTTTATTCATTGATCATTTCCCTCTGATTTTAGAGATAAGTTATGGGTAGGGTTAGGAATACATTTTCAGACAGGAATGTTGTTCTGGAATCAACAAAATATGTTGAACCAGGAACATGCAAAATCATGGTGCAAAAGCTTTAAGATAATATACAGGAAAATTATAAAATAACACAGATTCAGATTATCATGAAAAACATGCACACATTTTAAGATAAAGTATCCTTTTTAAAGAAAAAAAAAGGTTGTGTACATGCATTATTGCATTAAAACATCCATCTTCTTCAGTTTAGGGTTGTTATGACTTGGCAGCATTATGCCAGGATGATGACATTTTTGACAATGGAAATGAAAGGGATTTCCCAAGAAAGTACATTTAAACCTTACATTCAGTTTTACATTCACATTCACATCTTGGTCAAGCATGAGCCGGACCATCTTTCTCCTGTCCTTGGTCTTCCTGATCTGCATGGTGTCACGGTTCAGGGTGCATCATCGACTTTTACCTGCTGTCTCTGTGTGTCCTGTCTATATTCTGCAGCTCGTGACCTGGGCAGCGCTGATTATTCGGCATGGGTGCACACAGATCACAAGCTGATTTCTCTCACTTGTCGTTTATTTTTGTTGTTAGTAGATTGTTTTGTGTGCCTTGTCTCTTGTGTTTGGACCTGTTTTGTGTGTCTTTGTTTTCTTACCTGTTCTACTGCTGTGCCCAGGACGTCTAGACGAGGAGTATACAGCTGGCCGTGTGCTTGCTGTTCAGTCTCGTTTCACTGTCCTGTTGGGTATTTCCATAGCCTGTGTCCGCAAGTGTCTGTACAGATGGCTCTGGAACTCTCTCAACTCCCTTTGTTGCCTGTTTGTGTGTCACTACACTTTGGATGTTTGTTATACCCAGAAGTGTCAAATTAACTGTTGCACTATCCTCTGCTTTTGAGTTCTCTTCACGCATCCTGACAGATGGCTTTGACTGAGGGTAAGAGCTTTTTCACATCTTATCATGACATTGAGCCTACAATTGTACATGTACTACATGCTTTATGAGTGCATGTTTGAGTACTTGTTTAAATCCAACATCTTTTTGTGTTTTTTGCATAATAGTGAGCAGACAAACATCACATTCTAACAGGTCACCTAAAGAATGAATAAGTTAGATTTTTACACTCGAGAACAACATCCATAGGAGCATCTAGTTTTATTGTCTAGTTTTTTATTAATATCTCTGGTTTAGGCCAACGGATGTTCATAAGCAAGCGATGTCTATGCTCCAGAACATATGACAGTCTGCAGCCTGGAAACATCAAGGAGTGGAAAGTGCACAAACCTAGTGCATTCTGTGACAACACTGAGATTGTGTAAGGCAAATTTATTATTCAGAATGTTTTTTATGTTTTGTGTGTGTGTGTGTGTGTGTGTGTGTGTGGTGTGTGGTGTGCGTATCAGGACACAAATTTGTATTTTAATGACATGGGGATTACAAGGAGAGGGTGACTTATGAGGACATTACCCCATGTGCCAAATGTGCAGAGGATGCTGAATTTACTTTTACTCCAGTTGACAGTTGTAACAATATTCGTGATGTAGGAGGGAAGACAACAGGGTCGGCTTTTGACTACTGGCTGCTTTTTATTTAAGTCACAAAATAAAGGGTGTGCAGACAGGCACAAAATGGTCACAAATCAACAATAAATCACTCCAACCAAAATAAACACAACAGTCTTGGAGTGTGGCAGCCAGCAGTCCTTCTCTCTCTCACTCGCTCCTGTTTCTCCTGGCGTTTTATACTCTCTCCACGCCAATACTGCAACAAGAGACAGGTGTTTGTTATTTGCGCTTAACCCACTCACTCACCGCGCGTCTCTTGACGTTCTCCCCCGCTGCAGGGTTCGCTAAACCACGCCCCCCCTTGCCACAACAGTATACTGTATTGTGTGGCATATCAAGTTCATTCTTATTTTTCTCATGCTTTTCTTCTACTGCAAGATCAATTTATAATAGTAAAATAAAAAAAAAATAAAAAAAATCCCTCCAAAAGGTCATTGCTGTATTTTACTGTATCTGCATCTGTACATTTATTTTTCTGTAGTAGACACTGAGCTTCAAAATAATTCCTGAGGTTTTTTTTTGTTACAGTGTTACATGATCTCACTAGTGTTCACTGGGCAGTGCAGTAGTCTGTGTATTTGTTACGTTTTGTGTGTCATCTGATGCCAAAGTTTGATTTTGTCAGACAAGAATAGGTTTTTGACTAGAACATTTTATTCTGACCTTTTTTTTTGTGCACAAAAAAAAAATAAAATAACGACTTATTTAGTGATGGCCTATTTCAAAACACTGCTTCATGAAGCTTCGGAGCATAAGTGAATCAACGTGTCGAATCAGCTGTTCTGAGCGCCAAAGTCACGTGATTTCAGTAGTTTGGTTGTTTGACACGCAGTCCGAATCATGATTCGATACGCTGATTCATAATGCTCCGAATCTTCCTGAAGCAGTGTTTTGAAATCAGCCATCACTATATAGTTATTTTATTTTTTTTGGTGCACCATAAATATTCTCGTCGCTTTATAATATTAATATGAACCACTGTACTCACATGAACTGATTAAAATATGTTTTTTAGTACATTATTGGATCTTGAGAGAGGAAAGGTCATTGCTCCCTATGGAGGCCTCACAGAGCATCGGATTTCAACTAAAATATCTTAATTTGTGTTCCGAAGATTAACGAAGGTCTTACGGTGTTGAACGACATGAGGGTGAGTAATAAATGACAGAATTTTCATTTTTGGGTGAACTAAACCTTTAAACACTCAATGCTCTGACTCATTACTAAAACGATCACATAGAAAAAATTCAATAGCTTGTATGCTGCTATCATGTGGAATATTAGTATATAATAATTCCACATCTAATGTAACAAGTAATAAGCTTATTTGATTGTGAGGCAATGTAATGGACTGTAATGTTTTAATCAAATCCATAGAATCCTGTACAAAAGAAGGAAGACTTTTGTTGGGGATAAACAGTTTAGGACCCTTGAAACCAGATATGTTGAATAAAGACCCGGAGTCAAAGTTTTAAAAAAATAAATTGAAGAAAAATTAATGAAGAATAGTTTTGCAGTTTCATCAGCAGAAGTCAGCTTCAAGTCTCACAAGGAGTTTGTAGGCCGCTCTGCGTACATTCACATTTTCACAACAATTATACTCTAACAGAGTCAACTAACTACGTCATTACTTCAGGTTGAATGATTCTGATTGGCTAAGAAAAATAGACAAGATTAGAAATTTTCCACACGTGGACAGATAGTAAGAAGCATATCTCCCTTTGTCACGGTGATGACGAGGGGGACCCTGGATTTAGCTACCGGATGTCCTTTTGGGGTCATGACATGGTGTCTGCTGGTCTCAAGCAAAATGCCAGTTGTCCACCAGTACAAAGGGACCTGCACAGAACACTTAACGCACATACACAGATACACATGATTCACTGCTTCTTCAAGGCCGAAGTTGATCTGAGCTCTGCTCTGAGCAGGAAACTTTCCCCAAAACATACAGATAACATGTTCTTTTCTCTCAGTGAGAGGTACAGAGGAAAATAGATGCTTTAACATACATTGAAGAAGTCATTCAAATATTTTAACAGAAATATAAATGTTGATTAATAACTTAAAAGATATATATTGAAGCGGCAGTGGATTCCAGAATCCACCCCTTCAGTCCCCCCTTAAAAGGCCGATGTGAAGTCTTAAACACCACATCTGGTCTTAACAATTTAGGCCGCTTCAAAATTTAACATTGCTCACCCATGCTCCCCTGGCATGTTACAATTGTATAAAATAGACAATAGGTTTTCCCTCGAAGGGCTTAACTAGAACAGAACATTATTGACCTTCAGTCCTTACACATAGTCGTCTTTACATCAGTCTTTTGTGATTTGGTTTATCATCAAATTCCTTGACTACAAAGCAAATACATATTTATTCTCTGGAAGCCGGGCTAAATGAGCAAGCGCTGTTACTGCATTCCTGGCATGGGCCAGACCCTCAGTCACTACTCAGATACTAAATACAGACATTGCCAGAACATACATTGAAGAAGTCATTCAAATATTTTAACAGAAATATAAATGTTGATTAATAACTTAAAAGATATTGAAGCGGCAGTGGATTCCAGAATCCACCCCTTCACTTTGAACATAGGGTTTTAAAGAAGAACCAATAAACACCAATATTTTTTTCTGTTAATGAGCCCATACCAGCAATAATGGGTCTCCCTGGTGGATTAGCAAGATCTTTATGAATTTTCAGTAAACATGTAAATTACAGGTGTAATTGGATATTCAACTTTTAAAAAATCAAATTCATTTTTCGTTATATCACCTCTTTTAAGAAAATCTTGTAATGTCTCATGTATTTCATCTTTAAAAATGAAAGTTGGATCACCTTTTAATTTTGTATAAAAAGACAGATTTTCAAGTTCTCGATAAATTTCTTGTTAGCCGTTACGATTTCCCTGGTAAGAGATACAGACCCTCTTATCTCCCTATAATAATACGATCTCTGGAGAGCAACTGTGCTTGACTGCATTGAATTAACATTACAAAGTGATGTTGCTTTACTATCACTTTTGCACCCTCAGTTAATGTTGAAGCAATGTTGAGATTTCAACTACAAATCAATGGTAATATCATTGAATTAACATGAGGTGATGTTGGTTCAATAACGTTTGCACCCGCATTTAATGTTGAAACAATGGTGAACAAAAAAATGAAAATCAACATTACACTGATTAATTCTACATCACTGATGTTGAGGCAACATTGAAATTTACAAAAACAATCAATGGTAATATTGTTGAATATACTGATATATAGCCATATTGCATGGCTACGAGTGTGATATTGCGTTCAGTTCGACGGCATGAGTGTGTAAACAAATAAGAACAACAACGGAGTGTCTTTAAAACCCTCTTTTGTGCAGCACTACTTCCTTCCGCCACGGATTCAAATCTCAAGTTGACAGTAGGACCAAGCCTCCATTACTAATTCTAAAATGTCACTTTAGAACTAGTAACGAAGGAATGTTGAATCCCTCCATTGAAACTCATTGAATTTTATATATACAGGTGCTGGTCATATAATTAGAATATCATCAAAAAGTTGATTTAATTCCATTCAAAAAGTGAAACTTGTATATTATATTCATATTTGATATATTTCAAATGTTTATTTCTTTTAATTTTGATGATTATAACTGACAACTAAGGAAAATCCCAAATTCAGTATCTCAGAAAATTAGAATATTACTTAAGACCAATACAAAGAAAGGATTTTTAGAAATCTTGGCCAATTGAAAAGTATGAGCATGTACAGCACTCAATACTTAGTTGGGGCTCCTTTTGCCTGAATTACTGCAGCAATGTGGCGTGGCATGGAGTCGATCAGTCTGTGGCACTGCTCAGGTGTCATGAGAGCCCAGGTTGCTCTGATAGTGGCCTTCAGCTCTTCTGCATTGTTGGGTCTGGCATATCGCATCTTCCTCTTCACAATACCCCATAGATTTTCTATGGGGTTAAGGTCAGGCGAGTTTGCTGGCCAATTAAGAACAGGGATACCATGGTCCTTAAACCAGGTACTGGTAGCTTTGGCACTGTGTGCAGGTGCCAAGTCCTGTTGGAAAAAGAAATCTGCATCTCCGTAAAGTTGGTCAGCAGCAGGAAGCATGAAGTGCTCTAAAACTTCCTGGTATACGGCTGCGTTGACCTTGGACCTCAGAAAACACAGTGGACCAACACCAGCAGATGACATGGCACCCCAAACCATCACTGTTTTGAGTTAATTAGCTGATTAGAGTGTGGCACCAGGTGTCTTCAATATTGAACCTTTTCACAATATTCTAATTTTCTGAGATACTGAATTTGGGATTTTCCTTAGTTGTCAGTTATAATCATCAAAATTAAAATAAATAAACATTTGAAATATATCAGTCTGTGTGTAATGAATGAATATAATATGCAAGTTTCATTTTTTAAATGGAATTAGTGAAATAAATCAACTTTTTGATGACATTCTAATTATATGACCAGCACCTGTATATCTAGACAACACGCAGATGAATGGAACTGAAAATATTACTGCTCAAATCGAACTCATTTTAATTGATTATTTCGCAACGGTAATGAAGATTCAATGTTAAGCATTTTTTTCATTTTATTTGTGAGGTTTTCAATTTAATTTTAATATTTTGGTTAGTAGCCTGTACGGCCCGGTCCGTGTAATGCTTTGCCGTTCTTTGTTCAGTTCGCACCATCAAAAATGAACCAAATGAAAAGTTGGCCTTAAACTTTAATTTTTCATTTTTAAGAATAATTCACAAAGGAAAGAAGACAGAAGCCTCACATCTGTGAATACACTGCCAACTTACCGAACTCCTTGAGTTAAGCACGGACCATATTCTTTATAGGCTACTTACAGTAAGTCCAAGTCCAAAGTAAGAACCGCTCAATGTACTGTACAGAGCTGTCTGATGTATTGTAGGGTAGGCGATAAATTATTGCATGGCCAGACGTGCCATACCCAGACAATGGTGACATTGATATAATGTTGAGTTTTGATACAAACCATCATTTTGCTTGAGATTGACATTTCAATGTTGAATGTATGTTGGATCAACATTGAACTATTGATGAAAGCTGACAGCACACATGGGGAGACGGTGACATTGAACAAACAGTGATTTGTAGTTGATGACCACAAGATCATGCTAGCATGTGTTTCTGCAGAACACTAGTGGGTGTTTCCCAATCAGTGGGGTGTTTTCAAACCACAATGAGCTTTTACCTGATTCGCTCTAATCCATTGGGGGCTTGGTTTAGAGGTAGGCCTTCAAGATTTTAGCACGTCTGTTGAAAATGGTTGAAAAAAATCCATTGTAGTTTGAAATTGGCCACTGATTGGTAAACGCCCATTTTGGTTTTGCATGTGCACTTCTCACATGCTGCCTCCCAATTCGCCTACTTATACTATGCCCTAAAAGTATGTACTCTTTTTGTGAACAAAAAGTACTTACTTTTGAGTGTGTAGCAAAAGAGTAGACAAGCTTTGGGACATACTATCACGTCATACAATTGCGTCTTTTCTCTCTGTCGCATCCTGTCACCGTAAACTGGCCTGTCAATCATCTTACATCCTCCACATTTCATATAGTTAATTTCCTACCGTATCGGAGAGAAATGCAGCACGTTCATCTGCAGTCGTAGTTTCATGTGGAGACTCTCCTCATATTAATGCATAATGATGCATTTAAAAGTTAATGGTCAATTGGATCTTTATAAAAGTCCACATTGGTATTTGCAAATGAAAAATAACACAGATAACATTAAATAAATATTTTCTATCAGGTTGAACTGATTATTAGTCACTCAAACCTCTCAGCGTCGATTGCGCATATCCGCCATGTTTTGTAGTTTTTTAACACTTTTTACTTGTGTTTGTAGTTCTGAACTGAATCCTCATCCAACGCGCAATGGGTTGTGGGCAATATTAGCCTTTATAGTGTGCACGGATCCACACTTCGAAAATCTACCGGAAATAGTAGACCATCCGGGGACATTTGGCACACTCTTTTCAACATACTATGCTTTGGGACACACTTATTTTAATCTCACATACTATTTAGGATGGATAGTATGGACATTGGGATGCAGGGACAGTATATGTGGAAAACTGGAAAAGTAAAACCACTAACAAAGAAAAATATCACAGAGAACTAGCCTACTTTACAGTCCCGGAACAGAAAGTAAAAGAGAAACAAGAACATTATGACAGGGCTAAAAATCTGAATGAAACTGAAAGATTGTTGTGTTCGAACATAGAGAGGAGAGCTGTTCGGGTGAGTAGCAGCATAAACCACACTTCTCATAAACCGTGCCGTATTAGACTTATTATTCGAACAAATTATAGGCTACATGTTTGATAAACCGTTGTGAGGGCAATTTATGCTGGAATGTAGGCTATTTATAAATAGGATTATATGTCGACAGAACTGTGATTCTAGAGCTTTATTAGAGTTATATCGAAAGTGGAATCGAAAGAACGTTAAGTAAATCAACTTAAAAAGAAAGTGTTGCTCAGTGACTCGACGCTCAAACCTCAAGCAGCACTCTCGGCCTCTGAACAAGAAACAGTGAGTAGAGTTTTGTAGGCTATGTTAATTTTTATGTATGTTAAATATCCCGCTGGAACTTTAACTGTGTAAGCTTATGATTTGTGAATGAGATTTCAAAGTGTATTAGCCTATAACAAAACTGTAAAATATAAATGGATGGAAATCTTCAATCAATTGTGTTTTAGCCGAAATGAAATAGGCTACTGCTCTTCCATATATTTATTGTGACCAAATCCCAGGGCTGCTTTCTTGTTTCACCTAAATATTTGGACATGATTAACAGAGAGAGGTAACAACTAAGCACTTCAGACGAGAGAGGAAAAAAAAATGTTGTTCCGAAACAGGGACTTAATTTGTTACAATGTTGTAATTTCTTCTTGGTTCGGTTTGCTTTCACAAGGCAATATTTCAAAGTGTACCAAAATGTGTTTATGCAAGTACAACTGTCCTCTTATATTGGTCAGAGTTTTCTCTGCGTCATCCATTAAAATGATTGACAAGTTCGCTTCAGCATATTGTGCATATTGTGGCTTGTTTAATACCTACTGTCGAGACCGTCATTCCCGCTGTTATATTATGTACTACATCCGTACTAATTCAAGCGCGCTCTCTCTGTATCTCCCAGCGCTGTCTAATAGATTAACTGTGTCGAGACACATGCAAACACTAACCTATATGAATGTTATAATGCAGCTAGAGCGGGAATCAAGGCTTCGTCAGGAAAGCGTTCTTGCACGGAAAAGCTCGATTACACAACGTTTTGATGATCTCACAAGGGGATTGTTTAGGGCTCCTTGCCACAAAAAATCTTGAAACCTCCTGGTATATAAAATCTGGGAAATTCATAAGGAATAAACATGTAATATTGATGGTTTAACACTGTCTGTTGCTAATAATTGACTGTACAAAAACACATTATGGTTGTTCCAAACCATCATTGTAACTGCTCATATTATATTATTATAAAGAATTGAACTGTCCTGCATGAGGACAGAAATTATTTTTTAATAGAATTTCTTGGTAAAGACTGGTACAGTTAATACAGCAATGTGAAAAAATCTCAAGTAACCTAAAATGTGCTTAATTTAGTGACTGAACTGCTTGTTTTCAAACATATTATTTAATATATCACTAAGTTACATCAAGGGTCAAATTAAATAGAAACGGCACATTAAAGTTAAATGTTACAGTTGCATGATAAAGCCATTTTTTTTGCGTGTGTTTAAGTTCATTGTACAGGTCTGATATAAAGTATGTTTTTGCTCAGGTGGCCAAAATGTGCGCTCAACAGAGAAAAGTTTTGCTCAGCGAGGAAAAAAAATTAGAGGGAACATTGCCCGGGAGTGATAGGGGGTTAGGTGCCTTGCTCACGGGCATCTCAGTTGTGGGTGAGAGTGGAAGAGATCACTGTTAATTCACTACCCCCACCTATATTTTCTGCCAGTACTGAGACTTGAACCCACGACCTTTGACTCTCTAACCATTAGGCCACAACTGCCAGCTCGCTCTCGCTCATATCTAAGGTAAATAATCAAGATTATCACCCCTTATATGTCTTATATTTAACTAAATATATCGCAATCGGCTAAAATGCATGCGCAGGTTACTTTACTTCCTGAATCGTGGCACTGTTCGAGTGCAAATTTTCAGGTCTACAAGAGGTTTTCATTCCTCTTCAAACTTGTATTTCAGCATAATATGCATACTTACTGTTAGTAAAGTTATTAAAGTCAGAGTAAAAGTAATTTCCTCAATCTTGTGACATTTCAAACCTGTTTGACTTTTTTCTGTGGAGCCCAAAAGCAGATTACAGGCATACCTCAGTCACCATTCACGTCCACTGCAGGAAACAAGCAGAAAAAAAAAATTCATGAATCCATTCTTGCGTAAAATCGCCTCATTCAAGAAAGAAAAGTATCATATTAGTCACCTCATGTGTTATGAGTCTTCTGAAGCCATATAGCCTTTTGTAATAACAAAAGACTAACATTTAAGTTATAAGTCATTAAATCTTACCCTCTGACAGAGATGTCTTACTGTATATTCAAATTGGTCACAATGCAAATGATTAAGGTATAAGAAAAAAGGTAGCGAGCATAATTGACGCCAAACCTGTCATTATTAACGTGAATGAGATTTGAGAGCTGCAGCATGGGAAAAAATTTTCAGAGAATAACAGATTCAGTTTTGTCTGTTCGTCACACAGCTATTGTAGCTATAGGGATTAAAGAATCTGTGAACAAGTGAGCATTTTCAGACAACAGAGTCCACAATGAGAGTCCATTCCTGTGCTGGACTCGACCCTAACTCTGGGGCTATTCAGAGTCGAAGAATCAACTCTTTTGGAGTCAACTCCCCATCACTAACTTTGAGGTCTCATGATATTATGAAAAGGTGACTCCAGAACCTCAGAACTCAATACAAAGTGCTTCAAGGATCCCATAAGTTCCTGCAAGAACTGCAAAGACTGTCAGTGGTTCCACCAGTAACCTTATTGTTGGAGAAAGAGTTTTGAGGCACTTAATATACATTTTAAAGTTCCTTGAGTACCCGACTGGATATTTGAGGCACCTTTAAATAAGAACTACACTGTAAAAAATGAATGTGATTTTAACGGTAAAATATTGTAAAAATGTAGATAGGTTAACAGTAAGTTCCTGTACTATATACAGAGAAAAACTGTAAAAGCTCTTACCAGACATTTTATGTAATTTTCACAGAAATATTCTGTAAATTTTACAAATTTTAGAAGTAAAAAAGAACAAAATCAATGTATAATTTACAGTCAAAAACTGTAAACTGATATTCCCACAATTCCCTGTGTGACACGCCACATTTAAAAAGTATTTTATTTTAAAAAATCATGTTTTTAATAGTTTTTGTTATCAGTTATCTACATTAGGGTTTTATGTTACATCTTCTGTTGTTTAATGAATGTTTATTGCATTATGTAAGTGTTGTGGGTTACCATGATAGCGTTTTGCGTTTCCGTGAATGAATCTTTGCACCTTCTTTATATTAGTATATACTTCAGCTCAGCTTCTTCATGTGGCTTTCTCTTTTACCACCTGCATTATTTTGTTGGTTGTCAGTATATGTTAAAGGTACAAAACAGATTTTAGTAGTAGTGGGCATTGTTGAATTTACATTCAGATTTTCTTGTTTGTAAATTACAGTTTTATACTGTAAAATTTACAGTTTTTTCTGTAAATGTTTAGTTTTTCTGTATTTTTTACAAAATTATTCTGGCAACCACAGCTGCCAAAAATTTTGTAAAAACTACGGAATTTTTTTTTTTACAGTGCACCCCTTTTGTTGTAAAATAAAATAAAATGTTAAAACACCAGGAATGTTACTTGGCCCACCTTACATTTCTCAAAGCTGGAGCCAGGCCTGACTCCGACTTGAGCCTTTGATACTCAAAATGTTTGAGTGTCTGAACTGAATGAACTAATAATCACGGTAACCAAGGAGACAAACGAGTAGAATCAGAACAAAGGCACGTGACAAATAAATAAAAAAAAAAAACAGAATGTGACAATAGCCCACGCGTCTTTCACGTCTTGTTTATTTTTACATTTGATTATTAAATGTCTAGTATCACATTAGTAGCCTACACCTGCCTGAAAAATTAAAGGACTGTTTATTTAATTTGTATATTTGATTTATTGTATTTATTTGTCCTTTTAGTATTTTTTTTAATAGTTAATAGTTAACTGGAACCCATGTCCAAAGAGTGAAAAAACATTATTTACATTATTTATATACTAATTAATACTATACCTTTTTAGTAAATATGGAAATGGTAGACATATGGCTTGTGTATATATAGGTGGGCAATAGTCTTAAAAAAATATTCATCCATTTGAAAACATAGAGCCATACAATAAAGTGCAAGTGATGTAATTTGTTATCCCTAAAGGCATTCAAAATGTTGACGTCATATTTAGACTATTTTTTAACAGGAATGAAAATGAGAAGGATACTACTTAATGAATTGTTTAATATAATAAAATGACGTTTTAATGAAAGTTTGTGTTCTTAATAGGCTAAGATGTACAAACACTGTCTTTAGGCAAGGCAAGGCAATGTATCTGTTCTCTAACTGTTTTATCTTTCCCCCCTTATTTTGAACTCAGGACAAAACAATGGATTTTGCCAGAGACAATTTCAAGAACATTCTTCATACAAAAGTATCTGGTCTGAAGGAGGTCTCTTCCCCTGAGCAATGTCAAGTCATACTGCTTTTCTGCCCCATTGTTTCTCGTGCTGGAACTGACATTGATGCTGCATTGTCAAACCTTAATCAAGTGAAAGGTCACAAGTCCAAAGCTAGATTGATGATAAAACATAATTAATTAAACTTAACCAATTTTGTTTTTTGTTTTTTTATGATCCAATTAACAATCCACTTTTAACTGCCTTGCAGATTCCATGCCAGTCATCATGGTGATGCTCCATCCTACGTTTGACTCTGAGAAAATTTTGTCAGACAGCAATAATGCTATAAAGAGAGAGAACACATTTGCAGTGGACTGTCTGTTTTATGATAATGGGTTACTGAAATGTCAGAAGAATGATGATGCAATTGATAAAACTGCAAAGTACTTCAAATCAAAGGTAGGCCTGTTGATCACCATGGACCCTTTTCACAAACTGTGGTGATGTGTTTTCACAGTTATTAACATAAAAATCTATCAAAGTTTGTATATTTTCATTTTTTATTAATGTATTCATAACACCATACTTTGTTGAAGGTAGGCTACATTTGACACCTTTTTCCTCTTCTGACTGCTGTAATCAATCTCTTTATATATTTTTTTCTCATTTGGAAACTCGTGGAAAAGCTATCATGGATTTTTTTTTAATTGCAGCAATCAGGAGAGCAATAATCATAATGTAGTCTTTACAGAGGTTTACCCATTCATGTCGACTTCTCCTTCAGAGAAACAAATATATTCATATATTAATTTCCCTTCCAGAAACTGACTTCATATTATTGCTTGAAGAGTAAGTATTCCAAGCTTTACATTGTTCATTACATTATTACTTATTCAGTACATTTTTTTTTAACTCTTAGAAAATGTAATATCATAATTAATTGTAATTATGAAAAGTAAATGAAGGAATGTGAAAGAATTGAAAAAAACCTATGGTATTATATTTTATATAAGCTGTGTTTTATATTCTTGCAGAGGATCTTGGAAATCCAAATCTATCCACAGACCGGAATGCAGAAAATTCCCCCTTAATCAATGAAGGAGGCTCAGTTCCTCCGCTGAACTCAACACAAGAAGACTCTTGTTGGTCTCGTTTTTGCCGTTTGTTTGTTCTTTCTTTGCTTGTTTTAATGCCAAGGAATGACTTTGTAGCTGTTCTTAACTAATTAGGACTGTCTTCTTATTTGTAATAATGAAGAATGAAATTAGCATTTTGTGATTTTTAGTTGTCAGCTGCTCAAATTATTCTATAATGACAACAATATACATAATATCACCAAAATTACACGTATAGTACACAAGCATGAAGAGAATTAAACTTTGAATATATTATCAGGCATCTGTTTCTATGATGATGCTTAGAAGTGTGTGTGAAATGTAATTCTATTAGCTTCACTTTTTCAATAAGCGTTTTGTGATTAGTTGAGGCACAAACACTCAACTCTCATTTTCAGATTTGCTAATGATGCATGTTAGTTAAAATGTAATTGTTCACAAAACATTTATAAACAGCTGTGTACCCCACTTCTGACCATTTTTACAGGATTTGTCTCTTTGACTCCTCATTTATTTCTGTAAGTTTTTTTAATTCCTTCCACTGCAGACAATATATCTGTTTTAATGGCACGGCAATCTACAGTGCCACATTAATTTGTTAGTTTTCAGTGGCTGGTGCTTTACAGATAAATTGGAAATACATCGAGCAGCGGGCATCATTCAGTTTCCCAGATTTAGTTAGTTCCCCACAGTCCTCTTCACCCAAACAATTATTTGGTTCTCCTGGTTCCCACAGACTGGAAATAAAATGTAATCACAAAAATAACAAACAAATACATAAATAACACAGTGTCAGGCCTAACCACTGCTATAGTTATAGTATAATAACCATAACCATAGTCATAGTGGCCAAAATCATTTAATTAAAATTAAAACAAAACAAACAACAAACAAAAAAAAAAAAAACAGGTCCTTAACATGTCATTCCATTCCAACAAGTCTATTTTTCAGCTGATTTAGGAATGTAGTCAGAGATCTCTGTACTCAGTTTAGGTTAAAATTTATGTTGGCTATATGTGTAAGAAGAACTTATCACCTTCACCTTGCACTCTAAAAAAAAAAAATGCTGGGTTAAAAATGGACAAACCCAGCAATTTGGTTGGGTTAAATGTTTGTCCAACCTGTAGTTTTATTTAACTCAACTGTTGTTTAAAAATTACTGTATTGCTTGCTTAAAATGAACCCAAAGTATGTTGGAAATTAACATTTATTAATAAGTTTAATGAATAATAATTAAACAATAAACATTTATTAAATTGCTTATTATTAAATGTTTACCTTTTGACTATTATTGTTGCGTCTAGTAATTATGTGTCTGATTTTTTTCCCCAACCTATTTTGGTTTCATTTTAAGCCAGCCAAATAGTAATTTTTAAACAATATTGGGTTAAATAAAACTGCCCAGCATGTTGCGCAAACATTTAACCCAACCGCTGGGTTAAAACTACCCAATTTCTGGGTTTGTCCATTTTCAACCTAACTTTGGTTGTTTTTAACCCAGCATTTTTAGAGTTTGTAACTTTTACCAATTCCAATGTCAAATTAACTGTCAAAATTGTTTCACCATGAAACTATTGAACTGCAAATGAAGAGTTTCGTTGCAAAACGAGATAACTCCGTTTTTAACATTTTTGTCAAAACATGTTTATTATTATGTATGTTATCATGTTATTATTTTGTTTTATGGTGCTACTTAGCTGTATTTTTTAAGTTATGAAGGTTTAAATCAAAACAAACCAACTGCAGTTGAATTGATATTAATTGGAATGCACAACCAAAAAACAAGATTTTTGAAAAATTAAAAAAAAGGAGTTATCTCGTTTTGCAACGAAACTCTACACTCTAAAAATCACACTGTCAATAACAGTAAAAACTATGATAAAACCATGTGATCTGAGGCTATGTGTGAGTTACAAACTTTTACGTGCCTGCTGTCCATGATGGTGTTCCATCAACCCATCTCCAGTGGCCAGTTATTGCATCTGTAAGACCAGTCAGTAGAATTCAGATGAAGAGACAGCATGTTGCACAATAAAATCCTCAATGAAGCAAAACAGACATTACATCAGATTATATACAATTGATCATATCCTGTTTATTTTTGTTTTGTTTTTTTGATGTGTGAGTCTTTATCATCACAAACCCACTCCCTGTGTCATTCCCCAGGATGAACAGCAGGGTGTCCTGTCCACTGCAGTATGAACGTGCCATTTGCCAGTTCACTTTATTTCTGGAAAATTTATAGCAGTTGGAAAGAAAACGTTGCCACCTGGCTTTACAGCTCAGAACAGGTTTATCTAAGAGAAAGAGACTACAGTTAATAATTGTCCATCTTTACAAGAATTAAGAGTGAGGAGGGTTTAAAAGATGGGGTGGAAGAGCAATGATACTGCTTACGCCGACTCAGATTTGTTATTCTGCTCTCCAGATCAGCTTTCAGTTCACCGACCATCTCCATAAATCTGTCATCTGTACACAGACAAGAACTAAGCATTTTTACTATATGTAATGTATGTACTCATACACACTCTCAAGTTCCTTCTTGTTACCATAAATAGGCTTTTTTTCTGGACTTTTTGGGCTATGAACATTAAATTAGAGTGTAGAAACCCAGCAAAATTACTGTGGCCCAGATCCGGCTCAACACTGAAGTGGCATCATTGCCTTAAGTGGCCCGCAGCTATGAACGTTAAATGTGATAACACCTAATACTATTAAGTTACATCAATATGTCTGTAGGTGGCAACAAATAACTTCCTGTCTTAATGAGTAAATCATTGAATCATTCCATTGGTTTTGACTTCTTTTGGAACTATTATTGATATTGAAGCAAAAATATACAAAGTAACTGGCAAGTCACTTTTACTTCTTGCTTATTGTACTGTTGTAATCATCACATTCTCAATCGCTGACGTCTACCGCTGTGTTGACTATATTGAGAACAATAGCGTTCTTGCGATATTACATTAGTTATAGTGTTTATTGTGTTAATTAACAGAGCCATGGAGAGTAAAAAGAGTATTGAATGATTTAGAAGTTTACAAGTTTAAAAATCTTGAACTGTAATATTGATCGCGTGTGAAACACACAAGTCCTGTTTATTTGTGTTTATTGTGTGTTCGCTGCTCTCTTTTGCCTGTCTTCAGCCTGTCCCTAGTGACCAGTCGATGAATTGCAGTTTAAAGGGTCATGAAACCCCCCTATTTTACCCTGGTCGTTCACACCTGAAAGCTCAAAAAAGTCTATTAAAATGGGTGTGTAAAGCTCTGGAAAAGTGGGAGTGTAGAGGGGGAGAAGAGGGGAGAGAACAACCAATGAAGCACAGACATAGAGCACACTCATTATACAGAATAATGAATATTAATATATGAGCACGGAGAAAATGACAACAATCTTTTTTGAGTTTTATGACGTTTATTGTACTTCACACATAAGATGAATCGTCTGTTTTCACTCTAGAAAATCACTGTAAGAGCTTAATAAAACACTGCAAGTGTGCATTAAAATATTATCCATAAACTCTCTCTCTTTCCCTTGTATTATTACCAACATACATTGCGAAGAACACAGAAATACTCATTACATCTAACAGTAAACAAATATATAAAGACTTTATGCCTTTCGGGTGGTGCTTAATAAACTGGTACATTTTATACCCGTAAATAAACTCAGATGAACTGTTAGAACGTGCTCTCACCTTCATTACTGCCGTATCCAGTATCACTCTGGAGACTGTAAGCTGGATCACGAACAGTTTTTACTTGTATATCCTTGAGTAG
Source organism: Culter alburnus (assembly GCA_028476615.1). Lineage (NCBI taxonomy): Eukaryota > Metazoa > Chordata > Actinopteri > Cypriniformes > Xenocyprididae > Culter > Culter alburnus. Next base: position 19,309 of record JAOTNS010000176.1, read on the forward strand.
CACATTTTTAGCACAGTTTCTGTTTTGTATTGTCCCTTTGTATTGATATTCGTTCACAAAGCAGTCCAGTGTGAAATGATTCACGCAGACATAAACAAATTTTGGCAGAACTGAGGGAGCATTTTCCTGGAAAACCAAGTTAATCCACCTCATTTAGGGAGTAAATGGAGAGAGCTCGGTGGATTAATCCATCCAGCTACAGAACACCTAAAACGCTTGGACACATTCTCGTCAGTGCAGCAATGGCGGACTCGCTGTGAACGCGCTCAGGGCGGTTCTATGTTAAATCAGTCTGTCTTCAACATTGTGGGCGGGGCTGTGGCTTTTGTCCTCACACTGCCAGGGATCTGGAAACGGCTTGTTCTGAGACACTGCTTATGATTTATGGTGATTGAAAAAAAAAGAAGTGGGTGGATTTTTATCACTATAAGGTGGTTGTGTACATACACTGCCAACACTGCCAATTTTGCATAATAGGTCCCCTTTAAATTATGGATTGCTAAAATGAGTTTACCCTAAATTTAATTCACAAATGTATAATACTCTAGCACTTAGTATGCCCTCCATAATTTTGAAAATACTGCCCTGACCCTTCTTGGCACGGAGTGTTCAAGTTCATGACAAATTGTCACATCTGTCGTGTTTAACTCCTGGATGATGAGCTCCCTTATGCCCTGATCTTTATTGGGGAGTGTTGCTCAAACTCGTCTACAGAATCCCCCACAGGTGCTCAAAGTTAAGATTGAGTGCAATACATGAAGGTTTTTCACCTTGGAGAATGCATATCCTCATTGTCATGTTGAAAAAATGCCCAACAATGCAGGGAATGAGGAAGGGTAACATCTTCTGTTTCAAGTTTGTGTATTAAATTACACAGTGGTGTGTGAATTCATGACAGCATTGATAAAGCACAACTCCCTCACACCTTCAGCACTCATACATCTCTATATTACCCCCTTTCCACCAGCACGAACCAGGTGCTAGTTCAGAGCTAGTTTAGTGCCAGTTCGGAGTTGGTTCAACTGAACGAGCCTTCTAAGACCAGTTGTCTTTCCCAGGCTAGAGAGCCACCACAGAGCCAGGTCTTGCATCACTGTATACATCTCATATTTCACAGCAAAGCTAGCGCGCAGCGCCAAACACACAACCACCAGGCTCGTTGAGATGCATCGGCTTCTCGCAAAGAGATCGGCGCATAACATCAAAGGTCCGCGAGAACGATCCATAAGTACAAGGAGTCTTATGCTCTACAAACGCTCCCGCGGACCCGCGGCACCCGCCGAATCGGTCCGCGCTGCTCCGATGCATCTCAAACAAGCCTTCTATCACAACGCGGATGTTTCACTACTGTTGATGCTCATGGCTTTGCAACCTACATCAGTATCCAAACACGGCTCGCCGTAATTTGTATATATAGCGGATTACGATCGAGCTGCTATTAGCTCGATTAGCTGCTATTTCAAAATGGCGGTCACAAGTTTCTTGTTGGTCACCGGTAACCCCGCCCCCAGCCCCTGACGCAAGCGGTCTTACTTCTACCCAGCAAGTTTGGTGCTACTTACTAAACCACTTTTTCTGGTCGGAGCTGTGGTCTTTGTGTGTCGAAAGACAAAGAAAACTGATTTGAAACTAGGCTCTGGCTCCGAACCAGCACTCAAACTACCTTGGTGGAAAAGGGTATATAAGAGCTTTACTACCACTGACTTTACTGTGGGAACCAGGCCGCTCCAGTTACCCTCCTCTAGCAACACCATACATTTTGGATCTGTTAGATCCAAATGATTGATGTT
>JAOTNS010000177.1:0-96207 GCA_028476615.1 Culter alburnus
GCACAGTTGACCTGAAGCCACCGGGGTGGCGGTGCCACCGGGCTTTGGCCCGTCATCGCTGCTCGCAGCTATATTTTTTATCTTGTTTTTCACGGAACAGCTCCATAACATGAAAACGCACCATAAACTGATAATAAACGTAGTCCATTATTTCGTGCATTTTTTCAAGTCTTCAGAAGTCGTACGATGCCATCGTTTGAGGAAAAGATTCTTATAACGTAATATAACCATTATACATTAATAATCGTATCAATCCGCCGTTTCATAACTTTCAAAATTGGCCCTTCTAACAATACGACACAGGTTTGCGGCAGTGACGTCAAATCTCGCTCCTTATTGGCTGTCACATGTGATTTACGACTACCATAGAGTGTTTCCGACATGTCGAATTTGAGTTGCTGTGTTAGATTCAGCGCGACACTTAAAAGGATGGAAATGCAGATCAGAGGAATGTTTACAGCGATTAAACACTTTAATTTAATTCTGTAACTCACACAAAATTATGATTTGCTGTCATTTCGATGGTAATGTAGCACACGTGTCGTTTTGTCTGTTCTGTATACTGCTTTTTGTAATGTTTTAAATAAATTATTGTGACTAACGTACATTTATCTGCCTGTTACACTACGTATATTGTCAAAATGGTTATGCTTAAGGTTATAGGGTGGAGTAGGGAGCTTAAAATTATTCTTTTTATAAAACAGTATATCAACTAAGATAACAGTCACTGTAAATATATCTATATTGCGTTTTTATTTTTGTGAAGTGGCTAAAAGTGGTCATGTTTAGGTATAAGGGTTGAGTTAGGGGCTCAAAGATATATATAAAATAGTAAAATATATTTGCATAAAAATATAATTTTTATATAAAAATATATAATTTTAATATTGGGATTCGTATAGATTTTTATATCCTGTAACTGAAAGATATACTTTGCATATGGCAAATAAATGGTAAATTTACAAATTGCAGTTTGTACATAATTTATAAAGAAGATCTGCAAATGATGTGTAACACATCATTTGATGAAAGGTTTGATGAATAGATGAATAGTGAACATGATTAACATGATGAATAGTTTACACTTTAGAATAGGGGATGCAGAAAGTGTTATAAATGACTTGTATACATATACAAATAATTTGTAACAGGTAAGAAAGGTCTACAAATGATATATAACACATTTATAATTGATGAATAGTTTACACTTCAGAATAGGGGATACAGAAAGTGTTATAAATGACTTGTATACATATACAAATAATTTGTAACAGGTAAGAAAGGTCTACAAATGATACGTAACACATTTATAAGTGATGAATAGTTTACACTTTAGAATAGGGGATGCAGAAAGCTTTGTAAATGATTTATTCATGCATTTACACATCTATAACAGGTGTTGAACACTTTGTAGTATGTACTGCAGTGTAAGTGCTGACTGGTAAGGGTATAGACAGCTGTCTTCTCTGACACACATGGAGTGTTTAACTCTGTGCACCTAATGTGAGCTTCAGTGGAAGGTAAAACCGGTTCAGAAAATAGTGCTTTAGCATACCTGCATGTTTGTGCTTTTGAACACTGACCAGCTTACAAGTTCATCAATAAATCATATACTGATCATTTACTAATGGTTTGTTCATCATTTGTTCATGATTAACAATTGTTTATTGAGATAATGATACTAAAACAATTGTCATAAATACTTCAGTTATTATAAGTGATAAATAATGTCTTAACTAATAACTTATAAACCATCTACTAATGATCTGTTTGATTTATTTAATTAAGATAACTTACAACACATTTGTAAATTGTTAGCATAACACGTATTAATAATTTATGAACATATATTGTAATGTTTTGTAAATGATTTGTTCATCATTAACTAATAACTTATAAGTGTCTCATAACTGAATTAATAAAACATTCATAAAATGTTAACATATCACTTATCATTTGATCATATAGCCATGTTTTGTAAATGATTTGTTCATAATTAACAAATAATTTATAAATGACTTATAACTAAATTAATAAAACATTCATAAAATATTAGTATACCACTTATCAATCATTTATAAATGTATATTCATGTTTTGTAAATAATTTGTTAATCATTAATAATTCATAAATGACTTATAACTGAACATTATTATAAAGTGTTACCCAAGTATTTCTCATAATACCGGATACATTTTTTAAAAATTTTTTCACTTCTTTGACACAGCTTTTGACACTATATTTTTGATCATGCATATATGGAAACAATGCAAAAATAACAGCTAAATGCTACTATAATACATCATATGAAATAAATATCCTGGAAAATAATGTAATGATAGTTTGGGAACTCTCTCTATTTTGAGTATTCTCTATTCGAGCGTTTTGAGCATTTTTTTTTTCTTTTGTATGTGTTCTGTACAATAAGTAAGATCTTTTTCTCAATGTCCAGGTTTATTCAGCAGAAGTTGGAGCGTGCAACTCCTGCAGAGAGGCAGATGGTGTTTGGGGAGATCCTACAGGCCGCTTACCAACTCATGACTGATGTCTTTGGGAACTACGTTATACAGAAGTTCTTTGAGGTAATTAATATTTAAAATGTTTTGCCCAGAAATGGACCAGGTTAATTCAGTTTTACGGCATTTCGAGGATGTGCATGAATCTGTTACTCATTCGGTCAGTTACTCTTTCCCCATCAGGCTCCGTTGTTAACACTCTGAGGTCTGAAAACGCGCCGGCGCGTTTTGCAGGTTTTTTTTCACATTGCAGCAAAACAGACTTAAAATACTCCGTCATTTTTTGTCATAGAGACATAAGTAATATATCAATTGAAACTATAGAATATCTTCTTTTATTTGTATACACTCAGAGTAAAAACAAAATGTTGTGCTTTTTATAAAATAAAGAAAACTAACATGATGCGTGATCTCTCCTCTCCCTCTGAACGAAGTCCAATCTGATAGTTCTCAGAAAATGAACTGTAACTTAGTGAATACTAATCACAGAAAAATTAAACTTATGTCTAAAAAACGTTAAGATGTCAGGTTTTAAATCATGTAAGTCAAATCGAAAACAAACCTTCTGTGTTTATGTAATCTGTATGAAAAGAGAGCCATGTCAGAAATCCGTGATTCAGCTCATTATCCGCTAATGCGGCCACGCCCACAGAGCCAGCGCTATTCAGACGCAAATTCAGAGGCAATACATGCATTCATCGTCTCAATCGTGTATTTATTGTCTTGAAAAGTGTTTATCTGGATGTAAAAGTCATGGTTAGCGATCTCTAGAAGACATGCAGTTAGTTCCTGTTTACTTTTCTTCTATAGATGAATTTTAGATGAGTTTTGTTTCTTTAGCGCCCTCCGGCTGCAGTATGTATTGGAAACTCCATTCATGGAATAGCCTCTTCTTCTTTTAGATGAATTTGTGGACTAAAAATGCACAGAGCGCCCTCCGACTTCAAGGATGAATTGAAAACACCAGCGCTTATAGTAATGACAATGAATATTAAATTAATATAACTCCTCTGTATAGAAAATTGACATAAGCATATGAGAATCCAATATTTCTCCAAATGTGCATGCTTTTAAACTAAAAGCCTATATTCAGACTCTTTGCATCACAGAAATACATTATATTTTAAAGTATAATATAAACCATTACTTTATATTGTAATAATATTTTTCTGTATGTTTCATATATCATAATGAGCTTGAGACATCACAGAAGGTTTTTTTCACAGCCTACCTGACTGAAATGCCTCATTAATATGCAAGTCATTTCAGCTCATTACTATCCAATTCTTTGTCTTCTCAGGTGAGAATGGCCCATTTTCAGTGGTGATTCACGCCTCCTCGCATACTGTGTTTCTTGGCAAAAAGTGTCTTACAAAAACTAAATAAATATATTGTTTTATATGAAGGAGTAGGCAGCATAATTTTTACATAATTTTCAAGCAAAAACTCTATCTACAACCTCCAATACCCAAAAGTCTTGTGAACACAGATTTAATATACTTTTTTTGGCCTTATTTCAGTGACTTAAGTTTTTTGTTTTTTCAATAACCACGCATAAATGTTATTCCTTCAAAAACACAAACATGTACATACATGTTCCTCACATATTATTGTAGCCTAGTTTGTGCTGAATACAGTGTAATGACACTTTTGTCATTTATATGTTTATGAACAACTGAAAAAAGCACAAATGTCAGGGCATGTCAAAACTTCTCCAGGCCCCAAATCAGCCTCAGACTCCAGAGGGTTAACAGGCAAAAGTTTCGACCACTTGAATATGAATGTTAAAAATAAAGTTACTTTGAAATAGACACAGAAATAGTGTGCCGATACAGTTACACAATGAATACAGTCAGTCACAGGCGATTCATACTCCAATCCAGAAGAGGGCACATGCAGTAATGCAACGCTGTTTGCTACCAATAAAAAGTGCAGAAGAGATGATCGATCGGTATGTTTTAGGGATGTATTGATATCAGAATCTCACGGTATGATAATACCTCGGTATAAAGTCCACGATATGATACACTATATTGCCAAAAGTATTGGGACACCCCTCCAAATCATTGAATTCAGGTGTTCCAATGACTTCCATGACCACAGGTGTATAAAATCAAGCACCTAGGTAGCAGACTGCTTCTAAAACATTTGTGAAAGAATGGGTCCCTCTCAGGAGCTCAGTGAATTCAAGCGTGGTGCCGTGATAGGGTGCCACCTGTGCAATAAGTCCATTCATGAATTTTCCTCACTACTAAATATTCCACCGTCAACTGTTAGTGGTATCATAACAAAGTGGAAGCAATTGAGAACAACAACAACTCAGTCATGAAGTGGTAGGCCATGTAAAATCACAGAGCGGGGTCAGCGCATGCTGAGGTGCACAGTGCGCAGAAGTTGTCAACTTTCTGGAGAGTCAATAGCTATAGAACTCCAAACTTTGTGTGACCTTCAGATTAGCTCAAGAACAGTGCGTAGAGAGCTTCATGGAATGGGTTTCCATGGCCGAGCAGCTGCATCCAAGCCTTACATCACCAAGTGCAATGCAAAGCGTCGGATGCAGTAGTGTAAAGCACGGCGCCACTGGACTCTAGAGCAGTGGAGACGTGTTCTCTGGAGTGACGCTTCTCTGTCTTGCAATCCCATGGACAAGTCTGGGTTTAGCGGTTGCCAGGAGAATGGTACTTGCCTGACTGCATTGTGCCAAGTGTAAAGTTTGGTGGAGGGGGATTATGGTGTGGGGTTGTTCTTCAGTGGTTGGGCTTGGCCCCTTAGTTCCAGTGAAAGGAACTCTTAAAGGGTCATGAAACCCCAAAACACTTTTTTATTTTAGATGTAAACAGATATGTATAGGCTGTACATCATTGAAAACACTAAAGGTACTCATTAATGTTATTCATAAGTGAAAAATAGTTATTTTTTGCTTTTTTCAGAGCGATTTCTGTCTTCCGGTTTGAAAAGCTGAGTCGGAGCAACGTCACAAAATCTGACGTAATAGTGTACTTTCGGCCCAAGTATGGGCATGGTCGAACATGCTGACGTAGACCATTTTGAGCGATTCTCGACATATATTCATGACATAAAGCTCATTTAATCCAATCACTGCGCTGTAGTATGCATAAGATTATAATTGCGGTATTATGCATGAGGAAGTATCACTTCTCTCGTCTCGGCTGTTGTCATTCAGAGAAATATCGTTGGTGCTCGTTTACTCAGTGCCACAACACAATGTGTTTTCCTGCGACGCAACCAGAGCAGAGGTTTGTGTGCATGTGGATTGTTTTGCTGTAATCTACCAGCACAAATGGAAAATGTTGCATTACAGCAGAGAATTCAAATGTCACGCAAGTGCGGCTCATTCTCTCCTCTGCCTGCTCTAGCTGTGTTCAGACATGTGAGCCGTAGGCTGTTTCCTTCAGCACAGCAGCACATGTGTTGTTTGTATTTTGCTCGAGATGCGGTCAGAACTGGAGTTTGAAAACGAACACATGAAAAATACGACTGTTATTATGATATAGACGTGGAGCGCGCATATGATCGGTTTCAGCGCGGAGCTCCATGATGAATTTAATAACACTAGCCACGTGGCACATAGCTCATACAGAATAAAGTATCCGTGTTTAAAGTTTTTATTTCACACATTCTCCTGCACCAAACATTAACCAGCATGGTGTAGTTATGCACACATATTTCATCAAGTCTTCTTCAAATGAATTATATGTGCAAACTGGACACTGATACAGTGGTGTAGCCTATCTGAACGCGACGACACGGTGATTCTAATAGACAAAGACTGATTTTGAGTGCAGTGCTCGTAAACGTATTCAAAGTTGCCTATTATTAGCCCTATTAAATATTCTTTCGCATTTCCCTTGTGCTTGGGAGTTTGTTGTCATTTTCTCCATGCTCATATATTAATATTCATTATTCTGTATAATGAGTGTGTTCTATGTCTGTGCTTCATTGGTTGTTCTCTCCCCTCTTCCCCCCCTCTGCACTCCCACTTTTCCAGAGCTTTACACGCCCATTTTAACAGAGTTTTTGCAGCTCAGAGGTGTGAACAACCAGGGTAAAACAGGGGGGTTTCATGACCCTTTAATGCTTCAGCATGCCAAGACATTTTGGACAATTTCATGCTCCCAACTTTGTGGGAACAGTTTGGGAATGGCCCCTTCCTGTTCCAACATGGATAAGCGAGTTTGGTGTAAAGGACCTTGACTGGCCTGCACAGAGTCCTGACCTCAACCCGATAGAACACCTTTGGGATGAATTAGAGCAGAGACTGCGAGCCAGGCCTTCTTGAAAACATCACTGCCTGACCTCACAAATGCGCTTCTAGAAGAATGGTCAAAAATTCCTGTAAACATACTCCTTAAAGGTGCTCTAAGTGATCCTGGGTGTAGTAACTTCCTGTTGACGTTCGAAGTGTTGTCAAACAAAACAGAGGCTAGCTAGACCCTCCCTCCTCCTCCTCCTCCCCCTCCCCTCCGTGCTTCCTGAAACAGTCATGAACGCGCATTTAAAATCATTCTTGTCGGTTATTGGCTGGAGCATGTTTATTATGATTCGTGGTCCAGGCTGCACCAGTTTGTTTTTATTGCCGTTTTCAGAGCTTGTGGCGACTACAGAGACCGCGTTTTTTACAGTGTGTTCAGGGGACAGGCAGCTAGCGGATAGTGAGGAGATGTTTGCTGTATATGACAAAAAAATGTTTTGGCCTAAAAACACGTGACATCACTTAGAGCACCTTTAACCTTATGGAAAGCCTTCCCAGAAGAGTTGAGGCTGTTACAGCTGCAAAGGGTGGGCCAACACCATATTAAACCCTACGGATTAAGAATGGGATGTCATTAAAGTTCATGTGCACGTAAAGGCAGGCGTTCCAAAACTTTTGGCAATAGTGTATTTATATTGCGTTTATTATATATATATATATATATATATATATATATATATATATAAAAAATGACAATGAAGATTTTGTCAGTTTGAAACAGGAACCAGTGTAGTGTTTCGGTTTTAATAGGAAAAAATGCAATACTCAACTCAGTCCTTTTTATGTTTATTCTTGTAAAATGAATTTAACAGACTGCTAATCTCAACAAATTCACTAAATATATATATATATATATATATATGTTTATATATTTAGTTTATATATAGAATGTGTGTATGTATGTATATATGTGTATATATTATATATATATATATATATATATATATATATAAAAAAAATAAAGGGCTGTCAATAAATTGAAAATTTAATTGTGATTAATCGCATACTTCATTATTCATTGTTCTTGTTTAATGCGTTTATTTTTCATTTTCTATATCCAGCAAACTATCAGAAAAAAAATTACACGAAAAAAAAACATTACAGAACAAAATCGTGTACAGTATGTGTACAGTGCAACAGCAGAGAGCTTGTTTAGAGCTTTTTAGAGCTTGTTTACATTTTAGACATGTCAAGTTGTGATACTGAGCAGGATGCAAAAAAAAGACTAAGTTTTCTCAATCACTTTGAAGCAGTCTGAAGCTCTTTTGTGCGAGCCTGTAGAATGCACAACAGCGCCACCTTTGTGACATATCCACCACGTTTCTGCAGCGCATGTGGGAATAATGTCAGCGGGAGTAAACAGTTCTTGTGCACACAGAACGAGCAGGTTCGAAACGCAGAGGGTGAAGGGAGATTTTCCTCTAGTTATTTGATCACGGATGGTTTCATTATCTCGGGTGGATAAAATATAAAAGGATAAAAATAATAAAATAATAAAAGCAAAAATGTGTTTCCAAATATACTTGGGCGGCCACTAATCCAACCATGTATGATTTTTTTTTTTTTTTTTCATTAAAACCAAAGATGTTTTTCAGTGATTGTTTATCAAAAGCAGGGAGACATTTGTGATTGTGATTTTAACGTAACGAATAGAGAGTCTCTGCAACAGAACTAGCGATAGACTGAAGCGCTCGTCCGTGTGAATCCGTAGTGTGGACAAGCGCAAAGAGAACACTGTTGCGCCTCTGATAACAGCGACAACGAGCACTTAACATGATTTCAAAAACAACCCATCCCAGCGCCAGATCGCTTATTATTAACACAAATTGATAATCAACTATAGGTGTTTCTTTTGTATTCGATATCTATGCTGCGAGATGTTTCAAAAAGTGGTGGGGACAATATCGACCCTTTCAAAAAGTGGTGGGGACATGTCCCACCCATCCCACCCGCAAATTACGCCTATGATCTTTTGCATATTTGAACCCTTTACAGCAGTGACTGAATGATTTTGAGATACGTCTTTTCACACTGAGGACAATTGAGGGACTCAAACACAACTATTAAAAAAGGTTCAAACATTCACTGATGCTCCAGAAGGAAACATGATGCATTAATAGACGGGGTGAAAACATTTGGAATTTGAGATCAAGGTAAATTGTTAGGGGTTCAAGCACGTAGTGCTGAAACCCTATTGTATCTGTTAGGATTTTTATTTTTAGGGGCCAAGCACAGAATGTGCGTAGGCACCTATTGAAATCGTTAGTTTTCTTCTTATTATTATTCTTCCGTTCTGGAAGTCTAGAACCGTATGCTAAAAAGTTGTGAAATTTGGCACACAATTAGAGGACAGTCTCAACTGTGTCCATAGCATATTTGGAGTCTCTAACTCAATCCCTCTAGCACCACCACCTGTCCAAATTTGCACTTCTATTTATGCTAATAACTTTTGAAACATAAGGGCTAGAAACAAAATATTTTTTCCTCTGATTCCTTGGCTCATGATGATTCAAATAGTCGATCTTCAGTCCATTGTGGCAAAAAGTTATCAAAAGCTTTTTGATGAACTCAACCATTCTTAAATAACACGCAAATTAATTTAACGCAGAGCACCCAATTTGGACTCATGGCTGTATCTCTGCAATGCTTTATCATATTCAGACCAAACTTCATACATATCATCCCATGCAAGACCAGAGCCTACATGCTGAGTTTCGTCGCAACGCCACCTACTGGTCTGGAGATACAAAAAAGCCAAAATAGCCATTATTTTTGCTTATAGCTTCAGATAGGTTTGTCCAAAAATCATAAAGTTGGTCTTTTTCGATTCGGGGCATCATGCCGAGTCGAATGATATCCAGTTTTCCCATGTCGGCCATTTTGAATTTTGTTTTAAAATGCTGTATTTTATGAACACATTAGCGTATCGTTATGAAACTCTGTATGGGTCATCAGCACAAGGCCCTGAAGGAGTCTGAGTAGTTCCAAACCAGCGCCACCTAGTGTTTTTTTTTTTTTTTTCATATGCTTATAACTTTTGATCTGGTTGACTTTATTTTTTTGGGAGTCATATCCTTAGTGGGTGTCATTGTCACCTCACTCTGACCATACCACATTCATTTGGTCACAGCGCCACCTATTGGTCGAAAGTGATAAACCAGTAAATCTTTATTATTGACTGTATATATAATTTTCCAACATTTTGCCTTAAATGATCTTAATAGGTCTTTAATTGCTCACTGTTGCAGTTGGTCTAATGCTCCCAGCCTTGTTGGCTGGCTTGTTGTGCCTTTTTTGCTTGGCCTCGTAATTGCTGCTTGCAGCTATTTAGGGGTTCAAGCACGTAGTGCTGAAACCCTATTGTAATTGTAAGGATTTTTAGGGGTTCAAGTACGTAAGTGCTGAAACCCTATTGTAATTGTAAGGATTTTTATTATTATTTTTCTTCCGCCGTAAAACGCATCGTGCAGCCTCGACCGTAAGGCCTAGAGACTTCAAACTTTGTCAAATGATAGTACAAAAATCGAGGAGAGGTTGAGAAAGTATGACCCAAATCGGCCAATAGGTGGCGCTACAGCAATCAAATGCGCAAAATGGCTCATAACTCCTAAACCGTGTGTCACAGACTGTGTCTTTTATCATTGGAAAGCTGAGACCTTAACGAACAAAACGTATATCTCCGATTTCATTTCCAGTATGAAAATTTTTCCGCCATTTTGAATTTTGTCAAAAAACCTACTTTTGCGAACTAGTCCTAGGTTTTTCGCCCGATCTGAACCAAACCAGTGCAGAAATGTTCTCTGGAGTCTGATTATCAATAATTGAAAAATTTTGATTCACGGTCGCTAAGGGGCGCCAAAACGTACGTTAAGGGCAGAGCCAATTTTAGTAAAATGGCTATAACTCCAGAACGAAATGAGATATTTGCACCAAACTTGGTACACATGTGTATGGGCTCATTCTTTGGTCACGATAAAAAAATTGCGTCGATTGTACACTAGTTGGCGCAATAACTTGAAAAAAACATGAAAACAGCTGTAACTATGTAACCGTTAGTCTGATTGACTTAAAATTTGGCATGCAGTGTCTTGATCCAAGGGGGCATGACTGTCTATGAGGACATTGGCATATCTCAAAAAACATGGCCGCCATCGACCAATGAAGTTTGAGCACCTATTAGTCCAGGTTAACGAAGGCCGATCGGAACGAAACTTGATGGGCATGTTCGACACATGGTCCTAGGGGTCTGTAAGAATTTTGAAAGAAATCGGCCACAAGTTGGCGCTAACGAGTTTTACGCCTCAGTAATCACGTGGTGTGTCACAAGACCACACAATATGCATATCATTTGATAGATCTCCTCATGCTGAACAACTTTGCCTCAAGAACCAATGCTGTCAATCAAATCGTTCATTAATTATTCACAAATATGTGAAAAACCTACTTTTGCGACCTAGTCCTAGGTTTTTCACCCGATCTGAACGAAACCAGTGTAGGACAATTCTATGGACTCTGTAGATTAATAATTATCAAAAAAAGTTGAACTTTACCATTTCGGTTGCTATATCAGGGTCATTTAAAAAATAGGCATGGCAAAATGTACTTAAAAGCCTATAATATCTAAACGAAAACTCAGAACTTCACGAAATTAAGCTCATGCAGCATATGACTCTAAAGAAGCATGCCAATTTTTATGGAGATCGGACCATAGGTGGCGCTATAACTGTTAAAAATTTTAAAATCCATATATTTTCAATGGAAAATTGCCTGTTTTGGCTGAAAATGGTCAATTCCTTCTATGATTTAGGTGGTTACATGCTTGCTAAATAAAACTTAAATATCTTTTAAAATTTAAAGTATCTTTTTATGCATATGTGCTTAAAGGCCTTAAATGCTTGAACCCCGGTAAATGCTGCTTGCAGCTTTAATATTTAATTTGTCTTCCGGGAAACATGAAAGTATTTTCTGTTGCTCCAAAGGGCAGTACTAAATAAAATAAAAATTTAATATAAACCCATATATATTAACAATATCCAGTGACTCAAGGAGTTTAATGACCGACATAGAATTAAGAGAGGGGTCTGTGCAAATCAGAAATTTGTCCAAAGCAGGGTCCAATATCGCCACCAACGATAAAATGAGTATCGGATAAAAAGCAGTATCATCATAGTTAAAGGCATAAATATTTTTAAAAAGTAAAGTGTTTGGAAGCAGTTAAGCCAGTGACAAATATAGTTGTGTAAGAAAAAACTGAAGATCTTGATGAAGTTTATTGCAGCGTAGCAGTGTCAAAGTACATGTAGCACCTTGGGTTCATCGGAGTTGGAATGAGCCCCGAACATCCAAATCTCAAACCTTTTATCCTGTTACGGTTTACTACTCCTCCTGTAAATTAAGTTGCTCCTGTTGTATTAGCTGTGGTCTGTATGTTAATGAAGTTGAGAAACCTCTTTGTTTGAGATGGTTCTCGGTGTCCCACACCTATTCCCATTCTACAATTGATTATCATTTGCTCAAGATGTGATCACCCCAAATGGTGCAGAAACAACATACCTGATGACTTTTATTTTTCTCTATAATAATTAAGCCATTTTGGGGAGTCAGCATGATCAACCACTTATCTTAATGTGGAATCTGGGTCGGGGCAGACTATAATTTCTTTCAGTGGCCGTTAGGATCAGTTGATGTGGATGTATGTTTAGTCCAAATTTTCTGAAGAGACATGATTGCTTTATATGATAAACAGATTGAATTCAGGCTTATATTCACATTCATCAACTCAGACATCAGTTGTGGTAAACGGAAGCTCAAGCTTGCTTGCTTGACGTGCAAGAACCAGTTCATTCTTGTGTGTTACTCAGCAAGTTTGAGCTTGTTTGTTCTTGTGTGTCAAGCAGGTTTGGTTGATCTTTTTATGTTCGCTGATCAATGTTTATATGTGAATAAAAGCCTATATTAAATCTGTTCATCATATAAAAATAATCGAGTCTCTTCAGAAAATTTGGACTAAACCACTCAATTCATATAGATTATTTTTAAGATCCCTTTATGAATTTTTTGAATCGTCAAAGTGTTAGTTGCATAGCTATCTATGGAGGGATAGAAAGTGCTCAGATTTCATCAAAAAGATCTTAATTTGTGTTCCGAAGATGAAAGAATTCTTACAAGTTTGGAATGACATGAGAGTGACTAATTAATGACTTTGTGTGAACAATTCCTTTAACTCCCTCGGGTCGGCGGTCACGCTGGCGTGACCACCGCGTTTTTTTTTCTAACCAGTGTGAAAGAGACTCAAAATACTCTGTCAATGTTGCACATACAATTAAGAGCTATACACCATTTTAATCTGTGGAATATCTTCTTTTATTTGTGTACACTCAGAGTAAAAACAAAATGTTGTGCTTTTTGCAAAATAAAGAAAACTAACATGATGCGTGATCTCTCGTCTCCTTCTGAACAAAGTCCAATCTGATAGTTCTCAGAAAATGAACTGTAACTTAGTGAATACTAATCACAAAAAAATGAGACTTCTGTCTAAAAAAATGTTGAAATGTCAGGTTTTAAATCGTGTAAGTCAAATCGAAAACAAAAATTCTGTGTTTATGTAATCTCTATGAAAAGAGAGCCATGTCAGAAGTCCGTGATTCAGCTCATTATCCGCTAATGCGGCCACGCCCACGGAGGGAGCGCTATTCAGAGGCAAATTCTGAGGCAAGACTTGTATGCATCGTCCCAATTGTGTATTTATTGTCTTGAAAAGTGTTTATCTGGATGTTAAAGCCATGGTTAGCAACCTCTAGAAGACATATCGTTAGTTCCTGGTTCCTGTTCTTCTTTAGATGAATTTGTGGACTAAATGTGCACACAGAGCGCCCTCCGGCTGCAAGTATGAATTGAAAACACAGTATCCAGCGCTCATAGTGATGACAATAAATATTACTCCTCTGTATAGAAAATTGACATAAACATATGAGAATCCATCAATATTTCTCCAAATGTGCATGCCTTTAAGCTAAAAGCCTATATGAAATGCCATAGAGGTAACATAATTGTTCAGACACTTTGCATCACAGAAATGCATTATATTTTTAAAGAATATAATAGAATACCATTATTTTAAATTGTAATAGCCTAATATTTCACAGTGTTGCTGTTTTTTCTGTATTCATGTTTGATTTACATCATGATAAGCTTTGAGAGATGATCACAGAGGGTTTTTTCACAGCCTACCTGACTGAAAGAGCTCATTATTTATGCAGCTCATTACAGCTCTTTATGCAATTCTTTTGTCTACTCAGGTGAGAATGACCCATTATTCATGATGATTCACGCCTCCACGCATACTGTGTTTCTTGACCAAAGATGTTTTAGAAAATTTAAATCTCTCTATTGTTTTATATGAACAAGCAGGTAGCATAATTTTTACCTCATTTTGAAGCAAAAACTCTAGTCTACAACCTCCAATACCCAGAAGTCTTGTGAACACAGATTTAATATATATTTTGGCTTTATTTCAGTGACTTAAGTTTTTTGTTTTTTCAATAACCACGCATAAACGTTATTCCTTCAAAAATATGTACATACATGTTCCTCACATATTATTGTAGCCTAGTTTGTGCTGAATACAGTGTAATGACACTTTTTCCATTAATATGTTTATGAACAACTGAAAAAAAGCACAAATGTCAGGGCATGTCAAAACTTCTCCAGGGCCCCAAAAATCCTCAGACCCCAGAGGGTTAAATAAATATACATGGAAAGTTAACAAGCATGCAGATCAAACTGATCTGCTCCAACTATGGACATATACTCATTTAGGTCCAGGAGATGAAAAAGGACCAAAAACTTAAAGGCCACTAAGTCTTACCCAACCTTTTGACTATTAGAACAACATAGCTATTCATATTGTGCCGAGCTGTCCTCACCACCGAGATTAACAAATGCTTGTGCCTTCTCAGCAGTGTCAAAGACATGTTTAGATGAGTTGTGAGTCATAAGGCAAGCAGGAAAGAGCAACCCATATCAAACATTAGCCTCCTTGAGTCTTTTGCTCACAGTGTTGAAAGCCTTACGCTGCTTTCAGAACCGCAGAGGTGAAGTCCAGGAAGACAATTATGTGTGCTCCGTTGTACATCAAAGGCAAATACAGCCTTGCAAGACTCAGAATTTTCTCTTTATCTGGATAGTGAAGAGGTCTGGCCACCATAGTCCAAGGACGAGTGTGCGTTTCCAATTGGGCCTGTATGATGGGCATGGTCAATCTTCAGAGGTTTTGTAAAGTTATTGTACATTACATATGCGTTAACCTGTTAATGCGTTAACGTTGACAGCCCTAATATATATAATAAACTAAAATAAAAAAAAATACAATTGTTATGTTTGTGATGATTTTTTTGTCTTGCTGAGAGTAACTGCTTTCTCTGTTTATCTGCTGCAGTTCGGCAGTGCAGATCAGAAACTGGCTTTGGCAACTCGTATCCGTGGCCATGTGTTGCCGCTGGCTCTGCAGATGTACGGATGTCGTGTGATCCAGAAAGCTCTGGAATCCATCTCATCCGACCAGCAGGTAATTGTAAGTTGCCTTTTGTTTACTTTACATATTACAAAACAATGTTAAGGAATTGTTTGATTGTACTGTAACTTTCTAAAGTACAGTTTTTGGTAGCACTTAAAGCCTTTATATATAATGCATTAAAAAAATATTTTTAATGCATTAATTATGCCTTGTAATGCACTTTATAACTGATTACAATTGTTCATGAGACCATACAATGCATTATAATACATTATAATAATTACCTATTCATTGTTCTGTTTATTTATTGTCCTTTATTTAACTAGGAAATAAACAGTCTGAGATTAAAACTACGAAAACTGTAATAAACACATATTGATAAAATGCACCCAAATTACAGTAAATCACTGTGTCATCAGCATAGAAATTAAAACTATCATATCTAATGTTAAAGTAAAGATGATTATTAGAGATATATAAAGTAGAGGCCCCAGAACAGGAACATCTAGGTCATCTGTAAAGGTGCGGATGAGTGACCACCGTTCACACTCATTGTGTCCAGTCCATTAAAAAATTTTCAAGCCAGGATATGGTGTTTTTGGTTAATCCTATTATTTGACTCTGGACGTCAATTAGCTAAAATCAACAGTTTCAAATATAAATCAATAAAAAGTGATGCACAATTATATTGTTTGTCAAGTGCCTCAATGTCATTTAAGACCTTAATTCCAGCTGTAGTTAGCTGTTTTTCCCAAAACCTGTCAGATTCTGTGATTTTAAAATATTATGTTCAGCTAAATAAGTTGACAGTTGTTCACTACTAAGAGTTTCAAAAACCTTTGACAGAATGCAGAGTTTAGAAATCTGCCTATAGTTATCCATTTTCGTGAGATCTCCTTCTTTTAATAATGGAATAACATAGGCAGATTTCCAGACCTTTTGGAATTTCATTTAAACAAAATGAAAGATTAAAAATGTCAAAGGAACCGCTATAAAATCTGCAGCTAATTTTAAGAATAATGATTCTAATTGATCAGGGCCAGCTGATTTATTGTCATCCAATAATTTGAAAGGCTTTTTTGAACCTGACAAATAGTAATATATAACTTTTTAAAACTAAAATTAAGATCCAATAAATGTCTTCCTATATTATCCAGGTCATCATTATGTATGAGAGTGTGTGTATGTATATAGTTTTAGGTACCTGAAATAGATCCAGCATCAACAAAGTGCTTATCTTTATCCGATCTTTTATTTTATCTTTATCCAAGACTTTTATTGAGTTATCTATTATGTGTGATGGTAGCTATGCAGCCTTTTTTGCTCCTTATAAGGAATCAGTATTTTTACTAAATTTCAGGGGCTTATTTAAATTGCAAGTTGTTTCATTTAAGACGGTGCCCCCTTAAATGGTGTCTAAAAACTTGGTCCATATATCAAACACGCTTGCGTGTATTTGTATGAAACTCGGTACACATATAGACCTCATCAGGCCTAACAACTTTTGTGCTCCAAGTTATATGTCACCTCAACAGGAAGTCAGTTATTATGGGTTGTTTGGAAAACGCCTACTCTGGAATTTGATATACTCCTCCTAGACGATTAATCCGATCACCACCAAACTTGTTCAGCTTGAAGTCAAGACATTGAGGATGCTAAATTGCGAGCGGATTTTTGATATCTCAAATGGTTTGGCCATGGTGAGGCAACAAATTTATGACGAGAAAAGGGAAACAGGAAATGTGTTATAATGTCTGCATACATTGATTGATTTTTATGAAACTTCACCTGTGTGTTCGTTATAGGATGCTGATGACATGGATGTGACTCTTGTGAGTCAAAGTTATAGTGCCACCAATTGGCAGCAGGAAGTGTGTCACTTTCAAAATGCGCTCTCTCTCTGTCCAACCCCCCTACGCCCTCCCTCCTCCCTCCTCCTCACTCCGCACACTTCACACCAGTCTGTGTCTGTGTGTGTGTGTGTGTGTCACAGAGAGAGAGAGAGAGAGAGAGAGAGAGAGTTAGAGTTTTACACCCTTGATCAGTTATTTAACCCTTTTATTGCAGACTCACTGTGCTTCAGAGTTTAGTGCCAACCCTAATCAAACACACCTGAAGCAGCTAATCAAGCCAGTGTATTTGCAGGCTACTGACAACATAGTATTACATTATTAGTTTGATAATTAGGTTACTTAAAATATAAAAACACACTGAAAATGATAACTTCACACTCATTTGAAATTGA
Organism: Culter alburnus; assembly: GCA_028476615.1. Taxonomy (NCBI): domain Eukaryota; kingdom Metazoa; phylum Chordata; class Actinopteri; order Cypriniformes; family Xenocyprididae; genus Culter; species Culter alburnus. The sequence continues at coordinate 17,550 of JAOTNS010000177.1, forward strand.
ACTATGACACTATATCACTATTGGTACAGGACTAGTTTTCTAAATGTTGTTTGAGTTACAATTATTATTTTTACAATTAAAATTATTTTTAAAATTATTTGATATAATTCAAATTTATTAAAATAAAATTAAGTAAATTTCACATGATTATAAAAGTGGCTGTTTAAAATAAACTTGCATAAGTGAGCAGAAAAATCTAGACATGTACCTTACTATTACCTGAGACTGACATTAAAATTGTCTTTAAAATTGCAGGTTCTGTGATTTGGCTCTGTTAATTCATTTTTTTACTTTATTTTTTCATCTTATACCACACATACTAAAATCAAATGAAAACATGCTTTTGGTGTATAAGATTGGTGTACAAACAACAGCTCAGGGAGGTCAAAAAACACATGAAGAGAAGTGTTAGGATTATACAACATCAGCAATCACAGACATTCGCATTAAGGCTGGATTAGATTTCTCAGAGCACAGTGGGGTTTGCACAAATAATAGTATATAATTTGCTCTAGAATTTGCTGTAGAATAGAGGTTGTCTGAGAAAAAACACAGACATGGCAGATTAGGATTCTGCACTCATTTGAAATTGACTTATGACATTCTATGACATGAAAGTCATCTCAATTTAAACGATCTCATGGATGTGGCTGTTGTGGTTTGTGAGCATAGGAGCACCAGCTGCTGCAGTAAATGTGGTGTGAATTTGACACAGTCCTTTTATGTTTAACTGTTTTAAATGCCCATTGCCCGCTGTGCACAGTTGCACTGAAGCCACCGGGGTGGCGGTGCCTCCGGGCTTTGGCCCGTCATCGCTGCTTGCAGCTATATTTTTTATTTATTTATTTTTATTTTTTCCATCTTCCAGGGCTTTTGGGGGGCCTTAAAGTGCTCAAAAACTCTTAAAAATTGGCACTCACCTTGGAATCTGCAGCCATTAGGATTAGGATGAAAACTTGGCCCTATATCAAACACGCTTGTACTCAGTATGAAACTCGGTGCATATATAGACCTCATCAGGCCAAACAACTTTCATGCTCAAAGTTATACGCCAGCTCAACAGGAAGTCAGTTATTATGGGTTGTTTGAAAAACGCATGCTCAGGAATTTGATATACTTCTCCTAGGCTATTAATCTGATCACCACCAAACTTGGTCAGCGTGAAGTCAAGACGTTGAGGATGTTTTATTATTGCCAGCGGATTTTTGATATCTCGAACGGTTTGGCCATGGCGAGGCAATGAATTTATGGCGAGAAAAGGGAAACACGAAATGCGTTATAACATCTGCATATGATAGATTTTTATGAAACTTCGGCTGTGTTTGTTGTTCAAGCCTGATCACATGGATGTGACTATTGTGAGTCAAAATTATAGCGCCACCAACTGGCAGCAGGAAGTGTCACTTTCAAAATGCTTTGAGATCACCCTCTTATTTTTACCCAATTTGCTTCAAACTTCATCAGAGTAATTTCAAGACACAATGAATGTAGACCTTTGAAAAGAATTGTGATTACTCGAACACTGTTGCCATGGCAACACATCAAACTTTAAAATTCATTTTGGATGGTTTTGATACTGTCAACATGCTTCACATTGCATGAAACTTCATACATATGTCAGAGATGTCAACCATTAGACATAGGCAAAACCGTAGAAGCGGGCGGTGAGGAGGGACTCTTTAGCGCCAACTTTTGACAAAAGTGGGGGGGTTAGTTTTAACTAGAGTCACCAAACTCAGTACACATAATGTTCTCATTAAGCCGGACAACTTTCTAATTTACAGTCATTATCTCCGACCAACAGAAGGTCAGCTATTTTGTATTTTGAATGTGGATTTTTTTGAATAAACAGGCTCTGAATTTTAAACTACTACTTCTAGGGGGTTTATTCGATTCAGACCAAACATTTTTTACCATGGTGCTAAGACATTGAAGATGTTAAATTGCGAACGGATAATGGATATCTTGAACGGTGTTGCCATGGTGATAGACTGAAGTAATGTCAAAAAAAGGAAACGGAATGACTAATATTTTCTATAAAAAACACTATACACAATTAATTTGTATATAGAATAGTACATATGTTTGAAATAAACACATTTTTTTTTTTTTTTTTTTTAATTCAAAAAGCATGTGTAAGTTAAAAATAGGCAGATTAATTATATCTGATTGAAAAATAGATACGTCATACTTAGAGTAACAACTAGAGGGCATATAAATATTTTTAAACATTGTTGGATAAATCTAGCAATAGAGCAATAGTTTAGATAGACATTTTATACTGTATGTGCAGGTATATTTAAGCATTTATCAAAGACTACTTTCTGTCACAATTTAGATGTTATTTTTTTGTTTAAAATGATCTTCTCAGTCTGTCTCTGGCTGCGTCCGAAAACCTAGGTAGCTGTCTTGCTGCCTCGCTGCCTTATAAGAGAATGACTTGTACAGCAGCGTTTGTGCATGAAGGCACCTCATGAAACTGATTTCAGACAGACTTCTGAGGCAGCTTAACAGTTTAATGATCTACAGCAAAATAGCGTGAGCTTTGGTGAGAACTAAATAAATAATTACTACAGTAGTAATTGCTCGATAGAAATTATATCAAAATTGAAATATGCTGGTCAAAATCGTACATTTATACACAAACTGAGCAGCAAACGCAACTTTCGGACACCATCTTTATTTTTCTAGCTCAACTGTCACAGAATGGAAAGCAAAGGATTGTGGGATATCAAAGGCAGCTAAGGATACATCTATGCTTTCTTCAAAAATCGATCTGAGGAAGGTATCTCATGAGACAGGAAATTAAGCTGACAATGGATTTGGACATGCCTTGATGCCTTCCTACCTTGAAATGTGTCCCCAGAAGGCAGCATTTTCCAGTTTTCGGACACAGCCTCTGTCTCTCCCTCTCTCCTTCCCCTCCCCCTTGCACCCTCAAGTTCACTTGGGTGGGTGTGTGTGTGTGTGTGTGTATGTGTGTGTGTCTCAATCTCTTTGTGTGTGTGTGTGTGTGTGTGTGTGTGTGTGTGTTTTAGAGTCTTGCAGTTCAACCCTTACAGTCCTTTTGACTGCATTGTAGGATAAGAAATCTCTTAGGCCTTCTCTTCTATAAATTTGCATAACAAAATAAAGGCATAAAACCAGTTAATTTGTAGTGCACTGACTATATAGTTTTATATAATTAGTTTAATAATTTTATTAATAGTAAAATAAAAGACCTTAAGTTAAATTCATCTGGACATATAACATTTTTACCTGCTAATGATAGTAGTTAGTATTTAGTTAGTATTATTGAATTGCCACTTATTTGCCACCTGATGTCACCTGTTTGAGTTTGGGTTCCTTGCCGCTGTCGCCTTTGGCTTGCTTAGTTGGGGACACTTGACATTTGACTTGACATTTGATAATCAGCAGTGCTTTGATCTGCCTGCATTGACACTATTCTTTAAGAGCTGAAAATTATGTACCAGTTATCAATGTAAAGCTGCTTTGACACAATCTACATTGTAAAAAGTGCTATATAAATAAAGGTGACTTAACTTGACTTGAATGTATATATTAAGAGATTATCAAAGACTCATTTCTGCCACAGTATAAATTTTATTCTTATTGTTTAAAAGGATATTAAATCATCTACAACATCTACAACTACATCTCACTTTGCACCTCTCTCTCTTTCTCATTCTCTCTCTCTCTCTCTCTGTGTGTGTGTGTGTGTGTGTGTGTGTGTGTGTGTGTGTGTTTTGGGGGGATATGTTGTAATGGTTTAGAGAAAGAAAAAAAAAAAAAAAAAAATATATATATATATATATATATATATACACGTGTATAAAAACTTAAAAAAAATACTGGACTGAGATTTACACTGGATTTAGACTTACATTTTGAAGCTGCAAAAGATAACTACACTCATTTATGACATCCTATGACATGAAATTCATCTAAATTTAAATGATCTCATGGATCTAGCTATTGTGGTTCACAGTTAAAGGTGCACCAGCGGACTCCAGTATATGCAGCATATTCAAATGACTTTGACATATTCCTTTTACATTCACCCAGTTTAAATACATTTTAAATACAAATTGCCCTCCATGCACAGTTGCCCTGAAGCCACTGGGGCGGCGGTGCCACCGGGCTTGGGCCCGCCATTGCTGCTTGCAGCTATATTTTCTTTTTTTTTCTTCCTTTTTTTCAGAGGTGCATGTTTATTCATAATAGTAGTGAGCCCTTCATGAAAAAACTTCAACAATCTTCTCTTCAGATATCTTCAAATCTTCAGATATCAAAAGCAAGAACACTATCATATTTCTGCACAGGTTTGGTTTATCTAAAGTAGTGGTTCTCAACCTTTTTTGGGCCAGCACCCCCTATCCATTATCCAGGTAAAGCAGTGGCTTTATACTAAATCAGTATAAAACAGTGGCTGTCAAACCTTTTTTTTTAAAGAGCGACCAAGCCAAGCATAAAAATACTAAAATATATAATATACATACAGAACAAGTAGCTATAAACAAGCCAAAACGCCAAAAATTCATTTGAAGTGAAACTGAAAAACCGTAAAAACCGCTGTTCTCACGCAGCCTACCTCTCTCGTTTGGCACTAATTCAAATGTTTCCATATTAGCAATGTATTTGAATGCTGAACTATTAATTATTATGTAAACTAGGATTTGTACTTCACTCCCGTTTCCATAACGACAAAAAAAATCATCCTCTTCACAAAAATGTGCTTGGCAGGACCAGTTTCAGCGGTGGTCACGCTGAATGGCACATATAGGATACTACAGAGTATTTAAAATGAGCAGTGTAATTTTTTTTTAATATGTTTGGCTGACTGTATTTTATTTTGATGATGAACAGGCTGTGATGTCAAGTTTGCAGTGCTAGACAATGTTGTGTGCGCACGAGAGGCGCTGGTGAGATCACTTCAACTGTTTCCTTATACCAGTAGAAACAACTTAAATACTCCGTAATTTACAGATATGAGTAAGCAGCATAGGGTACTATTTGTCATTTGAGTTTTATTCTTTCGCTTTGTTAACCCTCTGGAGTCTGAGGCTGATTTGGGGCATGGAGAAGTTTTGACATGCCCTGACATTTGTTCTTTTTTCAGTTGTTCATAAACATTTTAATGACACAAGTGTTTTTGTAAGACACTTTTTGTCAAGAAACACAGTATGCGTGGAGGCGTGAATCATCATGAATAATGGGTCATTTACACCTGAGAAGACAAAAGAATCGCATAAAGACCTGTAATGAGCTGCATATTAATGAGCTCTTTCAGTCAGGTAGGCTGTGAAAAAACCCTCTGTGATCATGTCTCAGCTCATCATGGTGTAAATCAAACATACAGAAAAAACAGCAATACTGTGAAATATTATTACAATTTAAAATAATGGTGTTCTATTATATACTTTAAAATATAATGTATTTCTGTGATGCAAAGTGTCCGAACAATTATGTTACCTCTATGGCATTTCATATAGGCGTTTAGCTTAAAAGCATGCACATTTGGAGAAATATTGATGGATTCTCATATGTTTATGTCAATTTTCTATACAGAGGAGTAATATTTATTCAGTATTTATTGTCATCACTATGAGTGCTGGATACTGTGTTGGACTTCGTTCAGAGGGAGACGAGAGATCACGCATCATGTTAGGTTTCTTTATTTTACAAAAAGCACTGAGTGTACACAAATAAAAGAAGATATCCTATAGTTTCAATTGATATATTACTTATGTCTCTATGACAAAAAATGAGTATTTTATGCCTGTTTTGCTGCAATGTGAAAAAAATCCTGCAAAACGCGCCGGTGCGTTACCCGACTCCAGAGAGTTAATCAGTTAAGTCAAATATATTTTGTTTATTTATTCATTTTAGACTATGATTGTATGAAAACTAATTTTATTTTAATTTTATTTTTAACATAAGCTAACTTGTCAACCCATTTTTAAGTTTCGTAACAGGGTTTGAAAACCTGTGATATAAAGAATACATATAAACTTCAATGTTTTATATAACCTATAAACTTCGATGACGATGTTTTCTTAAACTTAAGCGTGCAAGTCGCATGCTTCGCATTATATAGCCTATTGAAGGGAACTTGTGATGGAGACTTCAGAGAGAACTATTTGTGTTGTTGGACATTGTTTTATTAAAATGCTGTGGGGAGACGCAGAAGAACTGATGAAATACGGATGGTTAAATGCTGGCAGCCTCCACATGAACGCGCTCTCACACAAAATGAGTTTAACTCCCTCGGGTTTTTTTCGTTTTTTTTTTCTAACCAGTGTGAAAGAGACTCAAAATACTCCATCAATGTTTCACATACAATTAAGAGCTATACACCATTTTAATCTGTGGAATATCTTCTTTTATTTGTGTACACTCAGAGTAAAAACAAATTGTTGTGCTTTTTGCAAAATAAAGAAAACTAACATGATGCGTGATCTCTCGTCTCCCTCTGAATGAAGTCCAATCTGATAGTTCTCAGAAAATGAACTGTAACTTAGTGAATACTAATCACAAAAAAATGAGACTTCTGTCTAAAAAAACGTTGAAATGTCAGGTTTTAAATCGTTTAAGTTAAATCGAAAACAAAAATTGTGTTTATGTAATCTGTATGAAAAGAGAGCCATGTCAGAAGTCCGTGATTCAGCTCATTATCCGCAAATGCGGCCACACCCATGGAGCCAGCGCTATTCGGACGCAAATTCTGAGGCAATGCATGCATTCATCGTCTCAATCGTGTATTTATTGTCTTGAAAAGTGTTTATCTGGATGTTAAAGCCATGGTTAGCGACCTCTAGAAGACATGCCGTTAGTTCCTGGTTCCTGTTCTTCTTTATATGAATTTGTGGACTAAAGGTGCACAGAGCGCCCTCCGGCTGCAAGTATGAATTGAAAACAGTATCCAGCGTTCATAGTGATGACAATAAATCCTGAATAAATATTACTCCTCAGTATAGAAAATTGACAAACTTATGAGAATCCATCAATATTTCTCCAAATGTGCATGCTTTTAAGCTAAAAGCCTATATGAAATGCCATAGAGGTAACATAATTGTTCAGGCACTTTGCATCACAGAAATACATTATATTTTAAAGTATATAATAGAATACCATTATTTTAAATTGTAATAATATTTCACAGTATTGCTGTTTTTTCTGTGTTTGATTTACACCATGAGGAGCTTTGAGACATGATCACAAAGGGTTTTTTCACAGCCTACCTGTCTGAAAGAGCTCATTAATATGCAGGTCATTAGAGCTCTTTATGCGATTCTTTTTGTCTTCTCAGGTGAGAATCACCCATTATTCATGATGATTCACACCTCCACTCATACTGTGTTTCTTGACCAAAGATGTTTTAGAAAATTTAAATCTTTCTATTATTTTATATGAACAAGCAGGCAGCATAATTTTTACCTCATTTTGAAGCAAAAACTCTAGTCTACAACCTCAAATACCCAGAAGTCTTGTGAACACAGATTTAATATATATTTTTTGGCTTTATTTCAGTGACTTAAGTTTTTTGTTTTTTCAATAACCACGCATAAACGTTATTCCTTCAAAAATACAAACATGTACATACATGTTCCTCACATATTGTTGTAGCCTAGTTTGTGCTGAATACAGTGTAATGACACTTTTTCCATTAATATGTTTATGAACAACTGAAAAAAGCACAAATGTCAGGGCATGTCAGAACTTCTCCAGGGCCCCAAAAATCCTCAGACCCCTGAGGGTTAAACGTGATTTCTATGTCGAGGGCTGTGTTTGTCAGACTTTGTTGGGCCTAATGCATAATGCAATGGTGTTTTACCCACAAATGGTCACTATGAGTATGCCAATAAATTGTTTCCATCACCTTAACGTGCATTTGAACTAACGCAAACTCAAGATAATCTGCATCTGCATATTGAATTTCTTTGATAATTCTGACATTATTATGGCTATTATATTATGTATGGAAGAATAGAAATGCAGGATTTGTTGTGACACCTTATAAACCGAAAGAATAAGGAATAGCATAAATCAATTTAATTAAAACCTGAAAATGTAAATGAATAAATCATTTTTAAATGGACAAATGAGTAGACGTGTAAAATTGTTGTGCAATACTTGTTTTATGTTAAATGTTTGATTATTCATGTTAAATGTAAAATGTTAAATAAAATAGAACAATAAATTAACCCTCAGGGGTCTGGGGCCCTGGAGAAGTTTTGACATGCCCTGACATTTGTGCTTTTTTCAGTTGTTCATAAACATATTAATGGAAAAAGTGTCATTACACTGTATTCAGCACAAACTAGGCTACAATAATATGTGAGGAACATGTATGTACATGTTTGTATTTTTGAAGGAATAACATTTATGCGTGGTTATTGAAAAAACAAAAAACTTCATATAAAACAATAGAGAGATTTAAATTTTCTAAAACATCTTTGGTCAAGAAACACAGTATGCGTGGAGGTGTGAATCATCATGAATAATGGGTGATTCTCACCTGAGAAGACAAAAGAATCACATAAAGAGCTCTAATAACCTGCATAAATAATGAGGCCTTTCAGTCAGGTAGGCTGTGAAAAAACCCTCTGTTGATCATGTCTCAAAGCTCATCATGGTGTAAATCAAACATACAGAAAAACAGCAATACTGTGAAATATATTACAATTTAAAATAATGGTATTCTATTATATTCTTTAAAATATAATGGATTTCTGTGATGCAAAGTGTCTGAACAGTTATGTTACCTCTACGGCATTTCATATAGGCTTTTAGCTTAAATGCATGCACATTTGGAGAAATATTGATGGATTCTCATATGTTTATGTCAATTTTCTATACAGAGTAATATTTATTCAATATTTATTGTCATCACTATGAATGCTGGATATTGTTTTCAATTCATACTTGCAGCCGGAGGGCGCTCTGTGCACCTTTAGTCCACAAATTCATCTAAAGAAGAACAGGAACCAGGAACTAACGGCATGTCTTCTAGAGGTCGCTAACCATGGCTTTAACATCCAGATAAACACTTTTCAAGACAATAAATACACGATTGAGACGATGCATACAAGTATTTCCTCAGAATTTGCGTCTGAATAGTGCTGGCTCTGTGGGCGTGGGCGTGGCCGCATTAGCGGATAATGAGCTGAATCACGGACTTCTGACATGGCTCTCTTTTCATACAGATTACATAAACACAGAATTTTTGTTTTCGATTTAACTTACACAATTTAAAACCTGACATTTCAACATTTTTTTAGACAGAAGTCTCATTTTTTTTTGTGATTAGTATTCACTAAGTTACAGTTCATTTTCTGAGAACTATCAGATTGGACTTCATTCAGAGGGAGACGAGAGATCACGCATCAATTTTCTTTATTTTGCATTTTTTTACTCTGAGTGTACACAATAAAAGAAGATATCCACAGATTAAAATGGTGTATAGCTCTTAATTGTATGTGCAATATTGACGGAGTATTTTGAGTCTCTTTCACACTGGTTAAACGCGGTGGTCACGCCGGCGTGACCGCCAACCCGAGGAAGTTAATAAATAGTAGGCCTATATTAAAAATAAGACATATGAGACGTTTATTCACATGTTTTAAAACATAGTTTAATAAAGCCAGCAGTTAAACATATTTTGACTTTTTTTTTTTTCTTATCCATTTGAAAATAGTTAAAATATGCTATTATAAACTCATAGGGGCAACAAATCAACTTCCGACTCTCTCCCATGCCACTCAAAGTAGATGCTGTCGACAGTAAAAAACGACCGTATATGGTCATTAAAGAGGTAATGTTTGCACTTAGGTTTTATTACGCATTTAGGAGAGTATTGCAAGAAGCTGCTTACATTAATCTTACTTTTGAAAAAAATAAATACAATCGTGATTTTTCATGAAAAATTATGTTATAATTATAGGCTTAAATACCTTGTGGTATCAGCTTGTTTTCATCAATGGTATAATTAATTAATTTCAATTTATTTGTTTTGTCATGATTAATTTGTGTTCATAATCAATAAAATAAATAAAATAAAATAAACTCTTCTAACAAGAATAAACACATATGAACAATTAGAAATTATTATTGTAGCCTATTATTAATTATTTTGAACTATCTTTTTTATTCATTATTGTCATTTATTTTATTTCTTATATATGCAAACCCTGGTTTTGTATATAGTTAAGCTGTGACACACAAGTTGTCCATGTTCTATTCTGCAATAAAAAAAAATAATCACACACACAAAAAAGATAGTTCAAAATAATTAATAATAGGCTACAATAATAATTTCTAATTGTTCATATGTGTTTATTCTTGTTAGAAGAGTTTATTTTATTTTATTTTATTTTATTTTATTGATTATGAACACAAATTAATCATGACAAACCAAATAAATTTGAAATTAATTAATTATACCATTGATGAAAACAAGCTGATACCACAAGGTATTTAAGCCTATAATTATAACATAATTTTTCATGAAAAATCACGATTGTATTTATTTTTTTCAAAAGTAAGATTAATGTAAGCAGCTTCTTGCAATACTCTCCTAAATGCGTAATAAAACCTAAGTGCAAACATTACCTCTTTAATGACCATATACGGTCGTTTTTACTGTCGACAGCATCTACTTTGAGTGGCATGGGAGAGAGTCGGAAGTTGATTTGTTGCCCCTATGAGTTTATAATAGCATATTTTAACTATTTTCAAATGGATAAAGAAAAAAAAAAAAAGTCAAAATATGTTTAACTGCTGGCTTTATTAAACTATGTTTTAAACATGTGAATAAACAGTCTCATATGTCTATTTATTTTTAATATAGGCCTACTATTTATTAACTTCCTCGGGTTGGCGGTCACGCCGGCGTGACCACCGCGTTTTTTTTTCTAACCAGTGTGAAAGAGACTCAAAATACTCCGTCAATATTGCACATACAATTAAGAGCTATACACCATTTTAATCTGTGGAATATCTTCTTTTATTTGTGTACACTCAGAGTAAAAACAAAACGCAAAATAAAGAAAACTAACATGATGCGTGATTACACTGAAAGTGTCATTACACTGTATTCAGCACAAACTAGGCTACAACAATATGTGAGGAACATGTATGTACATGTTTGTATTTTTGAAGGAATAACGTTTATGCGTGGTTATTGAAAAAACAAAAAACTTAAGTCACTGAAATAAAGCCATTATTTATTTCATGGATTTCATGGATTTATATAATGGATTTCTGTGATGCAAAGTGTCTGAACAGTTATGTTACCTCTACGGCATTTCATATAGGCTTTTAGCTTAAATGCATGCACATTTGGAGAAATATTGATGGATTCTCATATGTTTATGTCAATTTTCTATACAGAGTAATATTTATTCAATATTTATTGTCATCACTATGAACGCTGGATATTGTTTTCAATTCATACTTGCAGCCGGAGGGCGCTCTGTGCACCTTTAGTCCACAAATTCATCTAAAGAAGAACAGGAACCAGGAACTAACGGCATGTCTTCTAGAGGTTGCTAACCATGGCTTTAACATCCAGATAATAGATGAATAAAATAAATAAAAAGAGGAGGGAGAGGGGTTGAGTAGATAACACCAACACAGCTCTAAGAATCCAACTGCACCTTCTTCCTGGACTTATAGAGCGAGCAGTACAGCTGCTCTAATGAGATATTAACTGGGAGATTTTCCTAATAAATTCTGCCCATGCCTTAAGTGTTTTTGGTTTGGCTTTATTAATTCTTGCTGTTGTGCATTCTAACAATGCAATATTTTTGAGTTCTATAAGCCACATTTTAAATGCTGGGGATGTGGGTTCATGCCAAATTTTAAAAATTATCTTTTTGGCTGCAGTAGAGCAGCGTGAAGGATCTTTCTCTGATTAACATTCAGATTGAGCTCACTATCATCATTCAACAGACAAAGAGTGGGATGTTTAGGGATAACCACGTCACACAGCTCTGTCAAGGCTTGAAAAACCTTATCCCAAAATTTTCCAATATGTTGCCACTCATAAAACATATGCATATAGGTCCCCACAGTATTTGAATTACAAAGTAAGCAAAAAGGGGTAGGCAGGCGCTTCATTTTGTGCAGGACATATGGAGTAGCGTAAGCCTTGTGGATGAGTTTGTAGTGTATTGGTTGGTGGGCGAGATTTTTGGACATCGTTGGAATACTTTCCCAAATCCAATTCCAGTTTGGTTTGTAATGGGCCAGTTCCTTTTCCCATATAGTAGTGATAGGGAGTGTGCCACAGCACTGCTCGAGTAATCTGTTATAAATGAATGACACTGCCCCGCGTGCCTGAGAAAAATTTACACAGTCCAACAGAGGATGAGAGTCCAGGTTACAGTTCCATGGTACACCATATGCACGCATTGCGCTTCTCAACCTTAAATACAGAAAATAGGAGTGACCAGGAAGATTATAGCAATCTTTCAGATCCTGAAAGGACCTTAATCCTTGAATGTTGAATAAATCACCCAGAACATGTACCCCTTGGACCCCTCAGACCATGGCTTGAAAACAAAAGGTTTGTTATCAGATTGTAAGTGATGATTATGCCAAATCGGGGATTCAGTTGTAAACTTAATAGAACTTCCCATAAATTTGCAGACCTCGCGCCAAATCTTAAGAGAATTACCCACGATTGTGTTTCCAAACTTCTGAGCTTTCTTTGGTAAACCTGTAAATAACACATCCTGTAGCCGATGCAGAAGCACTGTCAATGCTTCCATATCACGCCAAACAATCTTTGTATCAGTCTCTAACCAAATCTTGAGAGAGCGCAGCTGACATGCCCAGAAATACAGCTGGAAGTTTGGAAGTGCTAAACCTCCTTTATCAGGCCTTCTCTGTAGCGTTTTAAGTTTAATTCTTGGGCGTTTCTTGTTCCATATGAATTTTGTAATCAAAGAGTTTAATTATTTTTTTTTTTATTTTTAATTATTTTTATTATTAACTATCTTGAAACTATCCAAGCAGCGTTTCATGCTCAGATGTGACGGCGGAATTAATACTTTATCTAAATGTGATTACAGAATATACAGTGGCAAGAAAAAGTATGTGAACCACTTGCAGAATCTGTGAAAATGTGAGTAATTTTAATAAAATAAGAGAGATCATACAAAATGCATGTTATTTTTTATTTAGTACTGCCCTGAGTAAGATATTTTACATAAAAGATGTTTGCATTTAGTTCACAAGACAAAAAAAAAAAAAAGAAGCTGAATTTATTAAAATGGCCCCATTCAAAATTTGTGAACCATTGATTCTCAATATTGTGTTTGGTTACCTGGATGATCCACAACTGTTTTTTTGTTTTGCGATGGTTGTTCATGAGTCCCTTGTTTGTTCTGAGCAGTTAAACTGAGCTCTGTTCTTCAGAAAATCCTCCAGGTCTTGCAGAAATTTCAGTTTTCAAGCATTTTTTGCATATTTGAACCCTTTCCAGCAGTGACTGAATGATTTTGAGATCCATCTTTTCACAATGAGGATGGTTGAGGGACTCAAACACAACTATTAAAAAAGGTTCAAACATTCACTGATGCAACACGAGGAAACACAATGCATTAAGAGCCGGGGGTGAAAACTTTTTAATTCAAATATCAAGGTAAATTGTACTTATTTTTTTTTCCGGGAAACATGCAAGTATCTTCTGTTGCTGCCGAAGGGCTGTACTAAATGAAAAACGATATTTGAACAAAATAAGAATGTGTGTGACATCTTCATCCTGTTCAAAAGTTTTCACCCCCCCCGACTCTTAATGCATTTTGTTTCATTCTGGAGCATCAGTGAATGTTTGAACCTTTTTTAATAGTTGAGTTTGAGTCCCTCAATTGTCCTCAGTTTGAAAAGACAGATCTCAAAATCATACAGTCACCACTGGAAAGGGTTCAAATATGCAAAAATGCTTGAAAACTGAAGAATCTGCAGTACCTGGAGGATTTTTCTGAAGAACAGAGCTCAGTTTAACTGCTCAGAACAAACAAGGGACTCAAGAACAACCATCACAAAACAAAAAAAAACAGTCATGGATCATCCAGGTAACCACACACAGTATTGAGAACCAATGGTTCACATAATTATGAATGGGGTTATTTTAATAAATTCAGCTATTGTTTTGTTTTGTGAACTAAATGTAAACATCTTTTATGTAAAATATCTTACTCAGGACAGTACTAAATAAAAAATAACATGCATTTTGTATGATCCCTCTTATTTTATTAAAATTATTAACATTTTCACAGATTCTGCAAGTGGTTCACATACTTTTTCTTGCCACTGTATTTAAATTATCCATCAAATTGTCATTTTCTCCTTACAGTCTTACGAGTTAACAATAATGCCTGACCAATAAATTACTTGGTGAACAAAGAAAACCTTTTGGCATTAGGCATTGGCATTATGTAAAAGAAAAAAAAATGTAAAAGTTTTACCTTATAAATATAATTTAGTTTAGGCCTAATTAATTTTAAAATTTGTCACCGGAGTGAATGGGAACATGATTTATTGAAAATATTTGAAAATATAAGTGGTTCTTAAGTCAAAACTTTTTTTAATGGTTTGTCAACTTTCTATTCCTCCGCTGCGTGGTTCTAGTCAGCACTGGATTCTAGCCACCACCGGATTCAGCGCTTTAGCGCTGGTCTGTGACTGGAAAAATAATCGATGCAAAAAAAAAAAAACGATACATAGCTTACATGTCACATTAAACTGGCAGATTTTAGAATGTTGTAGGCAATTCTTTAGCAAGTAATTACAAGTTTAATCTTGTCTTGCCTGGATCTTTGGTGTAACCTCGTGAACGCCCCCCTTTCAAAAATCTTGCTTCCAACGCCCCCCGTTGTTCTCTGAACGCCCCCTGGGGGGCAGTACCGCCCCCGTTGAGAAACACTAAACTAAAGCATTACTATTGCTGCTGCTAACAAACATGCAGACTATGAAACTACTGCTGTGCAATCTTGGATTAACAACACTATTTTTTGGATTGTTACACATTTAGAAAATACAATGCATTAAAACACATGACAAACAACCGATTTCAGAACAAGGAACAAGGAAAATATTATAATGCATTTTAACTTTGGTTGCAGTTATTTATGAAAAGATATAATGCAATATAATAATAATTTATGCAATAATTATGCATTATACATAAAGGCTTTAAGTAAAGTGTTACCATTTTTTAATGTATTTAAGCCTACATGTATTAAAACAAGATGTTTAAATTCCTTTTTCTTGTGTCAGAGTGACATCGTGCGGGAGTTGGATGGCCATGTGCTGAAGTGTGTGAAGGATCAGAACGGAAATCATGTGGTGCAGAAATGTATTGAGTGTGTCCAACCCCAAGCTCTTCAGTTCATCATTGATGCCTTCCAGGGCCAGGTATCTCCACAGACACTCATGTTTGTTATAAAGCCCAGAAATGGGATTTACACACATGGTGGTGGTAGACCAAATATTGATGAATATTATTGCATTTCTATTAAGTTACTTTAATAACCTTTGTAGTCTAGGGTAGTCTGTTAAGAATGTGCTAATTGATTTTGATTTTGAAAAGATTTTGCTATCATGTTTATACCATGGTAAATTTTTATTTTTTTTTTATTTTGGCTATATAATATTTCAGTAGGCAGGACTGCTCTACATTATTATTTACAGATGGGGCCTGTTGCTTAAACTACTACTAGTATTAATACTAGTAGTACTAGTTTTACAGGTTAGTAATCTAATTTAAGACATAACTTTTAAGTCAGTTGCATAACTGAATTAAAATAGATTAGTCTCTAATTTGAGAATGTAAGGGTAAGACTGATTATCCCTTATCTAACTGCTAGTTTGTCAGACTAGTTCTTAAGACACAGACTAATGCAAAAATGCAGTGACTAAATGCAGATTGTTCTAAAATAAGTAAAGATGAGGATTAACTTAGTATGAAATTAGTTCTACATAAGGTTCTGGCTAGTTGTTTACATTTGTTATGGATTAGAGATGTGAATTTACACAAATTCCCATGATTGTTCGTTGTTTTAATTTACGATCAATTAATCAATTAATCGTTAGCCTTAATAATGCAATATGCTCAAAACGGCATGTTCCTCACCAAATTAATGGGTTTTTAGACTAAATAAGAGTAGTGGGATTGTAAAATGAGTCGATGTGATTGATCATTTAATTAAATTAGGCCTACTTATTTAATAATCAAATGTAATTGGATGTGCTCTTCTGTAACAACGTGCTGAAAGCAACTAAACCCAAAGAATTCACAATGTTTTATTACAATATTGTTCTCTTTATAATGTTATGTAATATGACAATCCCAATCATAGTTATAAGTCATGCATTGCTGTTTGAGCTGCATGCACTGAAGATAACCAGTTTGCACATGCAAACTTATAGTCATGAAGGTGTAACTCTAACCTCTTAACGTAAAATAATCCCAAACATAACTCCGGCCTGCTCACTTTATTTTTTCTCTTGTCTGCTTTACATGTTTCGTGGTTGAGCAACACGCGTGTACATGACCTTGCTTGATCGACGATCGATAAGTTTTATCGATTAAATTATTATCGACTGTTGATCGATCGTTGAATAATCACTAGCATCCCTAGAATGAATAATCTTTTCTTTTTATTTTGATGTAAAATCCCAAATAAAATTTAAATAAAAAGGGAATTCTCATACTTTGCCAAAAGATTTTTCCCCCGACACTAGTTAAGAAAATCACTAATATTGTTGCAGATGTGATCAATAATGTAATGTTCTTTTATTGACCAACGCATGCACCAGGATGTGTCAGTGTTTTATGTCCTTTTTTGGTATGTAGGTGTTTGTTTTGTCCACTCATCCATATGGCTGTCGGGTGATCCAGCGTATCCTGGAGCACTGTACCCAGGAGCAGACTCTGCCCATCCTGGAAGAACTCCACCAGCACTCTGAGCAGCTGGGACAGGTATGACTTCCCAAACCTGACATCCAAAAAGGAAACTCTGGTCTCTCTATGTACCACTCTTACAGTAGTTAGGTTCTTATTGTGTGG
The DNA here is from genome assembly GCA_028476615.1 of Culter alburnus. Classification (NCBI taxonomy): domain Eukaryota; kingdom Metazoa; phylum Chordata; class Actinopteri; order Cypriniformes; family Xenocyprididae; genus Culter; species Culter alburnus. The sequence continues at coordinate 34,627 of JAOTNS010000177.1, forward strand.
CCTCTTTTCATCTTTCAAAAAATAATTCCAGTAGAAAATGGCAAAATTTAAGTCATTAACTTTGTTCCAAAGTAAGCTGCCTACATGGCAGCTGTCTTCTAAAGGGCTGTTTACAAAGATGTTTTTGCTTTCCACTGCACTTCTTTTCTATTGCTTTTCTTCATAAACAGATGCTACACAGACTTGTATGATTGTTGCATTTGCATCTCACACCTTTTGCATCATCTAGTGCAAGACACATCATTCTAAACATGTGGCTCTCAAGTTAAAAGCTAGACTTTAAAAAAAAAAATCTTTAGACATTTTTTTCATTCCACTGCCCTGTGTCGTGCAATTTCAATGCAAAAACATTGTGCAAATGGCCCCTTTATTGCCTCCTAACCTGTGAATGATTAGAAATTGTCTTAATGGACAACAATGCTTACTCAAATGCATGAGACTCAACTAATGCTCAGTTGATTCCAGTGCAGTATGATGTTAGCATGTTGCTATGCTCTGCTGAGTCCCTGCAAAATGTCAGTTCTATTTTCCTTTTGAGAAGTTGGAGAGAGACATCAAAACTCATTTTAAATGACATTTTTAAATGGCCAGTAGCTTTTAGTTTATTAACTGTTATTAACTATTATTTACTATTATATGGTGGCAAGTGGTATTATGGGGGAGGGACTTTTTCATTCTGGAGTGAGTTTAACTCCCTGAGGTCTGAAAACGCGCCGGCGCGTTTTCAGGGTTTTTTTTCACATTGCAGCAAAACAGACTTAAAATACTCCGTCATTTTTTGTCATAGAGACATAAGTAATATATCAATTGAAACTATAGAATATTTTTTTATTTGTATACACTCAGAGTAAAAACAAAATGTTGTGCTTTTTGCAAAATAAAGAAAACTAAAATGATGTATGATCTGTCCTCTCCCTCTGAACAAAGTTTAATCTGATAGTTCTCAGAAAATGAACTATAACTTAGTGAATACTAATCACAAAAAAATTAGACTTATGTCTAAAAAACGTTGAAATGTCAGGTTTTAAATCGTGTAAGTCAAATCGAAAACAAAAATTCTGTGTTTATGTAATCTGTATGAAAAGAGAGCCATGTCAGAAATCCGTGATTCAGCTCATTATCTGCTAATGCGGCCACGCCCACGGAGCCAGCGCTATTCAGAAGCAAATTCAGAGGCAATACATGCATACATCGTCTCAATCGTGTATTTATTGTCTTGAAAAGTGTTTATCTGGATGTTAAAGCCATGGTTAGCGAGCTCTGGAAGACATGCAGTTAGTTCCTGGTTCTTCTTCTTTAGAATCATTTGTGGACTAAATGTGCACAGAGAGCGCCCTCCGGCTGCAAGTATGAATTGAAAACACCATTCCTGAAATGTCCTCTTCTTCTTTAGAATAATTTGTGGACTAAAGGTGTACAGAGCGCCCTCCGGCTGCAAGTATGAATTGAAAACACCAGCGCTCATAGTGATAACAATGAATATAGAATAAATATAACTCCTCTGTATAGAAAATTGACATAAACATATGAGAATCCATCAATATTTCTCCAAATGTGAATGCTTTTAAACTAAAAACCTATATTCAGACTGTTTGCATCACAGAAATACATTATATTTTAAAGAATATAATAGAATACCATTATTTTAAATTGAGCTGAGACATGATTACAGAGGTTTTTTTCACAGCCTACCTGACTGAAAGGCCTCATTAATATGCAGCACCATTAGAGGTTCTTTAGGCGATTCTTTTGTCTTCTCAGGTGTAAATCACCCATTATTCATGATGATTCACACCTCCACGCATACTGTGTTTCTTGACAAAATGTGTCTTACAAAAACTAAATCAATATATTGTTTTATATGAACAAGTAGGCATTATAATTTTTACATAATTTTGAAGCAAAAACTCTAGCCTACAACCCCCAATACCCAGAGAAGTCTTGTAAACACAGATTTAATATATATTTTTGGCCTTATTTCAGTGACTTATTTTTTTTGTTTTTTCAATAACCACGCATAAACGTTATTCCTTCAAAAACACAAACATGTGCATACATGTTCCTCACATATTATGGTAGCCTAGTTTGTGCTGAATACAGTGTAATGACATCATTAATATGTTTATGAACAACTGAAAAAAGCACAAATGTCAGGGCATGTCAAAACTTCTCCAGGCCCCAAATCAGCCTCAGACTCCAGAGGGTTAATTGGACAAAAATTTGGATAAGCCTTTGAGTGCAGAATTAGTCAATATTTTGAAAGATTTTATTTTTAAATGTGTCTATCTGCTCAGAATTTGTCAAAGTTCTTTAACAAGTAAAACTAAACACTCACAAATATTGAATGAAATAGTTGACTGTTCTGGGATTGTCTTATGCCTTATTGAATAAATGCAATACTTAAATGTAGTCAAAATCAGGTAACTTAAAAGCCAGTATAACTTTTCTGCCTAGTCTTTGGAACAATATGTGCCTATGGTGCCTAAAAATGTAGTCTCATTAGGTAGCACACTTGGTTTGCTCTGAGGTGTGCCATTTTTGACCTTTTGAAGATGATGACCCCCCATTACAACAATTATGTTTTGAGATCGGTCACTTTATAGACAAGTATACTGTTGTTCAGTGTATATTCTGTGTGAATGGAAAGGAGGCCATGCAATGAGAAGAGCTCAGGGTTTTGATACTTTTTGGGGTAAGGTGGACTCGCATGACATTTTCTGCATGACCTGTTTGTTCATTTTATATCTTTTGCCTACTTTGATGTAGCATTCAGTTTCTGTGAAGGATGTTCTTATGTCCAGTTAGATGTGCTGATGGATTTTGATGATGCAAAACATTACCCACCCCTTGCTCCCCTCACTTATTTTATCTAGAAGTATCAAGGCGTTTCATTGGAGATGACCCCCAAAACATATTATACAGTGTCCAGCGATGCACTGTTCAAGGTCAGAGTCACGCGCCTTCCTCCCACTCACAAGAACCTCCTGGCATCTCCTCGTCTACCTCCTAACCAGCCTGTGTCTAACACCTAGATGCTTATTCTCCAGTTGCTATTTGCTCTGCAGGGTTCCTTTCACTCACACTTTTCCTTACACAACTTTCTTCCTTTCTGGCTGCCACCTGCCCTGTCTGCCTAAAATCCAATCCTGATACTATTTAGGCCATATTTATTATAAAGACCAGTTTGTTTGACACGAACAAGCTGTGATATAGAAGTATACTGGTGGCACCATACCAACATTTTAATGGTCTACCAATACCAGTAGAATTACATGATACTCTGTTACCAATACCAATAACAATTTCGATACCAATTTCGATTTCCAAAAACATTTTTGAACATGATTTTTTTTTTTTTACTTTATTTTATTTAACTATTTTTAAAAAAATAAGTTATTATTGCTTACTATAAGTGCTATAAGTAATATAAATACATTAAAACATGTAGCATGTAGCATTTAAATATTTATAAATGACGTAAACATTGCTTTCTCTCTCTTTATTCCTTTATACGACCTTTCAACCCATAGGGCTGGAGCCTATCCCAGTTTCTTAGGCTAGAGGCAAGGGAAAGCACCCTGGACAGATGGCCAGTCCATTACAGGGCTCTTACACACAATTTTTGACTGTCCAATTCACCTAACCTGCATGTCTTTGGACTATGGGGGAAACCGCAGCACCCAGAGGAAACCCACGCTGACATGGGGAGAACATGCGAACACCTGGAGCCTCATTTATAAAACTTTGTGTAGATTTCATCCTATGATCAATTAGCGTCGCACACCTGTAGGTCATAGATAGGTGCGTAGAAAAAGGACTGGTAAAGTCAAATATGAAAAAACAAGAAAATCCTGCACACTATCAACTTGCAAAACAATAAAAAAGGTTCTTTATTAGCAACGTTTCGATCGTATGATCTTCATCAGGCATCCATCAGGCATGCCTGATGAAGATCATACGATCGAAACGTTGCTAATTATATTATAGTCTATTATAGGTCTTCATTTACACTACAAGACTGAATACACATGTATTTTGATGCATCTGATTCTTTTTTTATTCCATTAATTGATATGGTTATTATGTTAGTCATCATAATTTACTACTTTACACACTACTTTACTGTGTACACATGGCTATTGGTCCTCTTAGCCATTGTGAATGGGTTATATATAGAAAGCGAGCAAAAGTGGTCCCCTTTGTAATCAGTGAAGCTGTCACTCATTACATTGATTTTAATTCATCAAGCTCACTAACTGAGTTCTGCACATTTGCAGAAATAACAGCTATAAAAATAAGAGCTATAAAAAGCTCTTATTACATCATGTCTGCCCTTTGTTGGTTATAATGAGAGGATTCACAAGCATCACAAACTCAGAGTTTGTGATGAGCAGACATGTCTGTGATTGGCTACAGCTCATCGCTTCAAGAAACATTGTAAATTACATTTGATGCTCTTCACACAGTGCACACACAAATACGCAAGTATTAGTCAGTAGTATAAGAAATAGTATATTATTATTTCACTATGAACTTAAAGTACAACACTAGAAGTGTATGAGGTAGAAAGTATAAAAGAAGTGTAATTGATAGAGAGCAGCCTGGCACAGCATCAGTGGCTCAAGCAATGGCATGAGTTTGGGGTGGACTGTTTGTCCTGACCAATGGCAGATGAAATATCTCGCTAGATAGCATGTTGACACATTACAGCATTATTCATGATGTTCAGTCAACCAAAACCAAATGCTTAGGTTTTTAAGTCACATGAATATAAGAAAAAGACAACATAGCACTAGCTTAGTAGGGGCTGTGACAGTTCTATCAGCTGGCCCAGGGCCATTTGGCCATCCTTGTTGAGTCCTGACATATTTGTCGTACATCTAACCTCACAGCCTTGTTTGTTTTTGTCAAACTAAATAGGGACATTTCTCTTTGTAAGATCCAATTTTCTCTCTACTTATGAATTCCAACTTTTATTTTATTTTATTTTATTTTATTTTTTGTTAATCTCTCAGAAATTCTGTTTCTGGCACTTTCAATGATTTTCTCTTCCTGCTCCATCCAGAGCACCTCAGACCAACAACTTTGATTTGTAGTGTGCATCCTTAATAGTTGAACTAATCTTGTGCAAATAAACCAACCAAAAAAAAAAAAAAAAAAGAAAAAGAAAAAAAGTAGTGACTGCTCCTTCCAATTTGAGGGATCACTCTACAATTAGGAAAGACATAGGGTTTAAACCAAATGCCATATCTTGATTGAGCTTTTGACATTGACCTGCATGTTTATGCCACCTTCCAAATAAATGTTGGCGTGTGTATTTGAGAGGGTGCTGTGTGGTTTCTTATAGGGTTATTTTCCAAATGCCATTATTAGGGTAAATCATTGCTTAGATAAAGTGGGAGTATTATTTCACCAGTGGCCATGGGTTGCTATTATTGAAATGAGGTCAGCTGTTTTATTGTGAGGGTGTGGTTAAAGCCTTGCTCAACCTTGTTGTACTAGTCATTCATCTCTTATTCTGTCTTAGGTTTGTTTATTTATGAACTCTTAAGGTAATATCATACGTGTTGTTTCTCTCTCCCTTCCACTCTCCTGTGCCTGTCTTCACCTACAGGATCAGTACGGTAACTATGTGATCCAGCATGTTTTGGAGCATGGGCGTCCAGAGGACAAGAGCAAGATAGTGGCGGAGGTCAGAGGGAAGGTGCTGGCTCTGAGTCAGCATAAATTTGCAAGGTCAGTCAATTTTCAGGACAAGAAATTGTTTTATGGCATTACTGTAAAAGACTAACAATTAACAGTAAAAAATCCCATATTTAGACTGTTCGGAAGAATTTTAGACTGCGCTGTTTTAGACTGCGCAGAATTGGAATATTGCATAAAACATTTGCGAATAAAGCACTGTTCCATCACACGTGTTCATGAAAACAAAATGGTTACTTCCTGGGAAATTGGTGCAAAATTGAAGTTGTCTAACACATTGAAGTTGTTTAATTGCAAACGGATGTTGGATATCTCAAACGGTTTGGCCGTGGAGAGGCAACGAATTTATGGCAAGAAAAGGGAAACAAAGTGTTATAACATCTGCATACATTAATTGATTTTGATGAAACTTTGGCTGTGTCTTCGTTGTACAAGGCTGATCACGTGGATGTGACTATTGTGAGTCAAAGTTATAGCGCCACCAACTGGCAGCAGAAAATGTGTCACTTTCAGCATACGTTGAGATCACCCTCTTATTTTTACCTGATTTGCTTCAAACCTCATCAGAATAATGTTAAAACATGGCACATGTAGTCCTTTGAAAACGGTCAGGGAGGAGGGGCTCTATAGCGCCACCTTGTAGTGCAGTAAATGTGGAGTGAATTTGACATAGTCCTTTGATGTTTAACCGTTTTAAATGCCTATTGCCTGCTGTGCACAGTTGCCCTGAAGCCACCGGGGTGGCGGTGCCACCGGGCTTGGGCCCGCCATCGCTGCTCGCAGCTATATTTATTTAGAGCCCGAGCACCGATGGTGTGAGGACCCTATTGGAATTGCTCCGTTTATTATTATTAGGGCCCGAGCACCGATGGTGTGAGGACCCTATTGGAATTGCTTCGTTTATTATTAGGGCCCAAGCGAATTAGCGCAGGGCCCTCTTGATCCCCTAAGGATTATTAGGGCCCAAACGAATTAGCGCGCAGGGCCCTCTTGATCCCCTAAGGATTATTAGGGCCAAAGCCAAAGGCTGAAGGCCCTATTGTTTTCTTTAGGATTTTTTTTTTTTTTTTTCGACTATTTGGGCATTTTTGGGGCCTTTACCATGCTTGAAAACTCTTGAAAATTTGCACACGGGTTAGAATCCGCGGCCATCAGGGCCGGGCAGAAGCTGGTACCCGGGCGTGGCAGGGGGGCTCGACAGCGCCCCCTTGAACTGAGTCTGAAATCATGGTTACATACTAGCACATATAAGTATGAAACTCAGAACCCATGTAGATCTCATCGGGCCGAACAACTTCCGCACAATGTCATTAGCTCCGCCCAACAGCAAGTCAGCTATTTAGAATTGTTTGGAAAACGCATGCTCTTGAATTTGATATACTCCTCCTAGGCAATTAATCCGATTGCCACCAAACTCGGTCAGCATGAAGTCAAGACATTGATGATGTAAAATTGCCAGCGGATTTTTGATATCTCGAACGGTTTGGCCGTGGCAAGGCAACGAATTTATGGCAAGAAAAGGGAAAAAGGAAATGTGTTATAATGTCTGCATACATTGATTGATGTTTATGAAACTTCAGCTGTGTGTTCGTTATAGGAGTCTGATCACATGGATGTGACTATTGTGAGTCAAAGTTATAGCGCCACCAACTGGCAGCAGAAAGTGTGTCACTTTCAAAATGCATTGAGTTCACTCTGTTATGTTTACCTGATTTGCTTCAATCTTCACCAGAATAATGTCAAGACATGTTGAATGTAGACCTTTGAAAAGAAGAGTGATATCACAAACACTGTTGCCATGGCAACACATCAAACTTTAATATTCGTTTTGGAAGCTTTTGAGACTCTTAACATGCTTCAAATTGCATGAAACTCAATGCACACATCAGAGATATCAACCAGCAGACATGGGCAAAACCGTAGAAACAGGCGGGGAGCAGGGCCTCTATAGCGCCACCTTTTGACAAAAGTGGGGGGGTTAGTTTAACCTACAGTCACCAAATTCGGTACACTTATTGGTCTCATTAAGCTGGACAATTTTCTTATTTACAGTCATTAGCTCTGACCCGTTACCCGACTCCAGAGAGTTAAATATTGTTGCCATGGCAACGCATCAAACTTTAATACTATTCTTGAGTGTTTTTGAGGCTCTTAACATGCTTTAAATTGAACGAAACTCGACACACACATCAATATTGTCAACCAGTAGACATGGACGAAGCCATAGAAATGGGCGTGGTGGAGGGGCTCAGTAGCGGCACCTTTTGACAAAAGTGTGGGGGGGGGGGTTTTAACCTACAGTCACCAAACTCAGTACACTTTTTGATCTCATTAAGCCGGACAACTTTCTAATTTACAGTCGTTAGCTCTGACCAACAGGAAGTCAGATATTTTTGTTTGAATGTGGATTTTTTGAATAAACAGGCTCTGAATTTTAAACTACTACTTCTAGGGGGTTTATTCGATTCAGACCAAACATTTTTTTATCATGGTGCTAAGATATTGAAGATGTTAAATTGAGAACGGATAATGGATATCTCGAACGATGTTGCCATGGTGATAGATTGAAGTAATGTCAAAAAAACGAAATGGAATGACTCATATTTTCTATAAAAAACACTATACACAATTAATTTGTATATAGAATAAACACTTTTTATTCATTTTTTTCCAATTCAAAAACATGTGTAAGTTAAAAATGGGCAGATTAATTATATTTGATTGAAAAATGGATAAATGTCATACATAGAGTAACAGCTAGAGGGCAGCATATACCTATTTTTAAACAGGGTTGGATAAATCAAGGACTAGATCAATAGTTTATATATATAGAACAAAGATTTTGTTTTTATTATACTGTTTGTGCAGTTATATTTAAAAATGTATCAAAGACTACTTTGTCACAATTTAGATATTTTTTTATTTTGTTTAAAATGATCTTCTCAGTCTGTCTCAGTCTCTCTCTCTCTCCTCCCCCATACTTGGGTGGGTGTGTGTGTGGTGTGGGGGTGGGGGGTAGCTGTGTGTGGGTCTCTGTCTGGGTCACTGTCTGTGTATATATATTTCTCTCTCTCTCTCTCTCCCTGTGTATGTGCATGTATGCATTACAATCTTAATTTTTTCTAAATGTTGTTTGAGTTAGTTATTATTTTTTACAATTACAGTTCTAATTTTTTAAATTAATTATTTATTGATATAATTCAAATTTATTAAAACCCTCTGTTTCAGTAAATTTCACAGGATTATGAAAGTGGCTGTTTAAAATAAACTTGCATAAGTGAGCAGAAAAATCTAGACATGTACCTTACTATTACCTGAGACTGACATTAAAATTGTATTTGCAGGTTCTGTGATTTGGCTCTATTTATTATTTTTTTCATTTTATTTTTCATCTTATACCACACATATTAAAATTAAATGAAAGCATGCTTTTGGTGCATATAAGATTGGTGCACAAACAACAGCTCAGGGAGGTCAAAAAACACAGGAAGAGAAGTGTTAGAATTATACAACATCAGCAATCACAGACATTCGCATTAAAACTGGATTAGATTTCTCGGAGCAGTGTGAAGTTTGCACAAATAATAGTATATAATTTCCTCTAGAATTTTTATAGGGGTTGTCTGAGAAAAAACACAGATGTCAGATTAGGATGATATTCTGCATTCATCTGAAATTGCCATTCTGTGACATGAAAGTCATCTTATTTTAAACGATTTCATGGATGTGACTGTTGTGGTTTGTGATCATACGAGCATCAGCTGCTGCAGTAAATGTGGTTAGAAATTGACAGTCCTTTTATGTTTAACTGTTTTAAATGTGTTGAGGCAATGAATTTATGGCAAGAAAAGGGAAACAAAGTGTTATAACTTCTGCATACATTAATTGATTTTGATGAATCTTTGTCTGTGTGTTCGTTGTACAAGGCTGATCACGTGGACGTGACTATTGTGATTCAAAGTTATAGCGCCACCAACTGGCAGCAGGAAGTGTGTCACTTTCAGCATGCTTTGAGATCACCCTCTTATTTTTACCCGATTTGCTTCAAACTTCATCAGAATAATGTTAAAACATGGAAAATGTAGACCTTTGAAAAGAATCATGATATCTCAAACACAGTTGCCTTGGCAACGCATCAAACTTTAATATTCATTTTGGATGCTTTTGAGACTCTTAGCACGCTTCAAATTGTATGAAACTCGACACACACATCAGGATTGTTATCCGGTAGACATGGGCAAAGCCTTAGAAATGGGCAGGGAGGAGGGGCTCTATAGCACCACCTTGTAGTGCAGTAAATGTAGAGTGAATTTGACATGGTCCTTTTATGTTTAACCATTTTAACTGCCTATTGCCCGCTGTGCACAGTTGCACAGTTGCCCTGAAGCCACCGGGGTGGCGGTGCCACCGGCTTGGGCCCACCATCGTTGCTCGCAGCTATATTTATTATTTTTTCCAACTATTCGGGCACTTTTGGGGCCCTTACCATGCTCGAAAACTCATGAAACTTTGCACATACATCGGAACCTTTTTGAGCCTCTTAACATGCTTCAAATAGCATGAAACTCGACACACACATCAATATCGTCATCCAGTAGACATGGGCAAAGCCTTAGAAACGGGCGGGGAGCAGGGGCTCTACAGCACCACCTTTTGACAAGAGTTGGGGGTTAGTTTAACCTACAGTCACCAAACTCGGCACAGTTATTGTTCTCATTAAACCAGACAACTTTCTAATTTACAGTCATTAGCTCCGACCAACAGGAAGTCAGATAATCTGGTTTGAATGTGGATTTTTCAAACACACTCCCTCTCTCTGCCCCGTCACTCCCTCAGTCTCACTCATTCTCTGTGTGTGTGTGTGTGTGTGTGTGTGTGTGGTGTGGGGGTGGGGGGTGTCTGTGTGTGGGTCTCTGTCTGTCACTGTCTCTCTCTCTCTCTCTCTCTCCCCCCTCCCTGTTTGTGTGTGTGTGTATTATAAATCTTGGTTAGTGGTCTTTAACCCTTTTACTGATTACCTATTTATTGATGAACTTATAAAAAGTTTGAACTGCAAATGAGAACTTCACACTCATTTGAACTTGAACCATGAGACTATAACTATTAATAACTATTATAACTAATAATAACTATTCGGACAGGACTAGTTTTCTAAATGTTGTTTGAGTTACAATTATTATTTTTTACAATTAGTTAGAATTTTTAAATTAATTATTTATTTTTATCAAATTTATTTAAAACCCCTGTTTCAGTAAATTTTACATGATTATAAAAGTGGCAGTTTAAAATAAACTTGCATAAGTGAGCAGAAAAATCTAGACATGTACCTTACTATTACCAGAGACTGACATTAAAATTGTTTTTGTAGGTTCTGTGATTTGGCTCTGTTAATATATATATATATATATATATATATATATATATTATATATATATATATATATATATATATATATATTTTTTTTTTTTTTTTTTTTTTTTTTTTTTTTTTTTTTTTTCCATTTTATACCACACATATTGAAATTAAATGAAAGCATGCTTTTGGTGCATAAGATCGGTGCACAAACAGCAGCTCAGGGAGGTCAAAAACACATGAAGAGAGTAGTGTTAGGATTATACAATATCAGCAATCACAGACATTCGCATTAAGGCTAGAATAGATTTCTCAGAGCACAGTGGAGTTTGCAAAAATAACAGTATGTCATTTGCTTATTTTTGCAAATTTTATGCAAATTTTTATAGAGGTTGTCTGAGAAAAAAAACAGACATGGCAGATTAGGGTGATATTCTGTACTCATTTGAAATTGACTTTTGACATTCTATGACATGAAAGTCATCTCAATTTAAACAATCTCATGGATGTGGCTGTTGTGGTTTGTGATCATAGGAGCATCAGCTGCCGCAGTAAATGTGGTGTGAATTTGACATATTCCTTTTATGTTTAACTGTTTTAAATGCCCATTGCCCACAGTGTACAGTTGCTCTGATGCCTCCGGGGTGGCGGTGCCTCCGGACTTTGGCCCGTCATCGCTGCTTGCAGCTATATTTAATATTATTCTTCTCCAAAGTGAATCGCATTTTTGAGGGCCTGAACTTGCTCAAACTCATGAAACTTTGCACACGCATCAGTGGTGAAAATGTACATCTGATATGGGTTTCACAATTGGGCGGGGCAAAATGGCTCGATAGCGCCACCTAACAAACGCACTACATTTCACGTAGATTTTGAAATTCAGTACACACATTTAACAGTCCAATACATACAAAAAAGTCTCTTGGAGCAAAATCTGAAACTGAACAGGAAGTCAGATATTTTTAATTAACTTGCCATTTCCAGACGTTGTACTTTAACAAACTCCTCCTAGAGCTTTTATCAGATCAATGTCATATTTAGTCAGTCTAATCTAAAGGCCATTGCAACGGTTCATTGCGAAAATCTAGAGTTTTTGCCGAAGGGTGTGTCCGTGGTGGCTTGACAAATTTTGATGTTTTGCCATGAAACAGGAAGTTGTTGTAACTCGGTATACAATATCCAATCTGCCCCAGACTTCACATGTTTTATTAGAGTCCTGACCTGAACACATCTACATGGCAATATTCAGTTACAGTCATAGCGCCACCTGCAGGACACAGGAAATGACATGTTTTACACTGTGATTAATTCCTTGTAGAGATTTAACCAGATCAACATCATATGTTGTCAGTCTAATCTTAAGGGCCTTAGTGATGTTAAATTGCATAGATCTTGAATTTTCGTTGAACGGCGTGTCCGTGGTGGCCTGACAAAATCTGATGTTTCACCATTAAAGAGGAAGCTGTTGTAACTCAGGCATACAATGTCCGATCTGCCCCAAACTTCACGTGTGAGATAAGAGTCCTGCCCTGAAGACATCTATATGCTAATTTTTACTTAGTCATAGTGCCACCTGCTGGCAACAGGAAATGGCATGCTTCACACTGTCATTCAATCCCAGGAACACATTTCAATATGCCACAAAGTACCAAACATACTAGAAAATATGTTAAATCATGCAACACTGCTAAGTGCTAATGTATGCGATTAATGTCGCAAAACAGGAAGTTGTTGTAACTCGGGCATACAATGTCCGATTTGCTCCAAACTTCACGTTTGATAATAGTCCTGACCTGAACGCATCTACATGGCAATATTAAGTTACGGTTAAGCGGCATCTGTTGGCAGCAGGAAGCGTGCCACTTTGAAATTACTTTGCCATAATTATCCTGTATTTTCTTGCTTACATGCTGCCCACTGTTCACTGTTTTCCTGAGGCCAACGGGTGGTGGTGAGCCCAGGTGTGAGGGCCCTTTCATCGCTGCTTGCAGCTTTAATTAGTTTTGTGGCCTTATTTCAGTGACTTAAGTTTTTTGTTTTTTCAATAACTACGCATAAATGTTATTTCTTCAAAAATACAAACATGTACATACATGTTCCTCACTTATTATGGTAGCCTAGTTTGTGCTGAATACAGTGTAATGACACCTTTTCCATTAATATGTTTATGAACAACTGAAAAAGCACAAATGTCAGGGCATGTCAAAACTTCTCCAGACCCCAAAACAGCCTCAGACTCCAGAGGGTTAAATCTCTGCAAGGAGTTAATCACAGTGTAAAACATGTCATTTCCTGTTGCCCGCACGTGGCACTATGACTATAACTGAATATTAGCATGTAGATGTGTTAATGCCAGGACTCTTATCAAACGTGAAGTTTGAGGCAGATCGGACACTGCATGCCCGAGTTACAACTTCTTGTTTCATGGCGAAACATCAAACTTGTCAGTCCGCCACGGACACACCTTTCAGCGAAAACTCAAGATCTTTGCAATTTAAAGTCGCAAAGGCCTTTAGACTGACCAAATATGTTTATCTGATAAAATCTCTTGGAGGAGTTTGAGTACGTGTGGAAATGGCAAAAACTGCAGAGAAAATTCAAAATATCTCGCTTCCTGTTGGGTTTTCAGATTTTTGCACCCAGGGACTTTTTTTGTAGGTATTGGGCTGTTACATGTGTCTACTGAATTTCATACTTGTACGTGAAACGTAGCGCGAACAGTGCTTAATTGAAATTTTGTAGGTGGCGCTATTGAGCCATTTTGCCACACTAATTCTGAAACCCATATCAAACATAAATTTTCACTACTTCTGATACGTGTACAAAGTTTGAGTTTTCGAGCATGTTTAGGGCCTCAAAAATGTGATTCATTTCGGAGAAGAATAATAATTGACTGAGCAATTACAATAGGGTACAATAAGGTAATGTAACTATAACTGTTCTTATGATGTAGTATAGGTCTTAAGTTTTTTTATAAATGTTTATAAAATAGTAATACTTGCTTATAAATAAGTATAAATGGAGCTGTAATTCATTATAAGCATGGTCTTCATAGAAAGTGTTACCAAAAGGGTTTCTAATGGAACACTGTCCAACAGCGACACCCCCAGGTGAAGTTACAGTGGGAGTCCGTGTCTCTCGTGCCTCCTTGAGCTCATAGAGAATGAACAGAGCCCCTAAAGCATACGGTGGGTTTTTTGTGGAGGGTAAAAGAGAATGATTGCGGGAAAGTCACGTGAGAGGAGGCAATGCCTCCATCGCGCTATGAATGGATATGATCGGTTATGATTGGTCATGATTGGTTTGTTCGATAAAACCCATCTGTTGCCTACGTGCGTGTTCCGTGCATCAGTCTGAATGAAAAAAATGATGCCGTCAATGGGAAGACTAATTAAAAAGAATTTAGTAAACAGCTTAGCCACTTAGATATCACCACTTTGTCACGTCAAAATCAAACATGAAAAAACCTGAAAACATGATCACTGCAGGGGTTTTAGTGAGAAATCAGCTTGGTGAAATTAAAGATACATCTTCGTGTCTGTGACAGTGTTTACGAGCATGACTGATGATCCGAAATAAGTTGACTATTAAAAAGAACAGCTGAAAATCAGTACACAAATAAAATATATTGTTTAACACTCCATGGTACGGTGTAGGAATGGGCGATATCTTATCGTTTGCGATATACCGTTGAAAATTTTCCTCACCATAAAAATTTGTCTCATCGCGATAACGATAAGTCTAGTTGATGATGTATTTTCATGCGTGACCGATTCACTGTTCACACGCGGAGTGAAAACAAGCATGACGGAAGGCAGACGTGAGGCTGAGGAGCAGCTTGTTGTTACGCGAGGAGCTACCTCCACAAATTGGAACTGGTTTGGTTATAGAAAATCAGATGCGGCGCGCAAACAACCGTAATCACTATAAACAAATGTTCAAGAGCCGTATGCTCTATGAGCAGTCATTTACGCGGTCATCACCCAGGTGTTGAGAGCGCGCAACCTGAACATCTCACGTTGCTATCTGTGTTTAAACTAAACTCATTTAAAACTTGCCAATTCAAACATTCAACTGTAAGACGCAAAAGAGAACTTGCGCACGCTGTGAGGAGATTTGTGTGTACTCATCCGAAGCACGTACACGGAGAGCTGCATCACAGCTGTATTTTGTAAACTATCTGAAGACATACCATGTGTCTCAATCAGCTCCCTAGTTCAGTAGTCAGGGCACTGATCAGGGAGTCGGCCACATTCACTTTCATGAGGTCGCATTAGGGGTCGCATTAACCGATTTTCTTTTTTAGCAGTGACGGAAAAAATATATCGTCATTTTGACAGATTACTGAGGCTGATAGCTTTTAAATGTAATTCCCACCCCTGTCCAGTAGGTGGTGATTGCGCTCCAGTGTGGCAGCAGAGCGCGAGTTCAGTCTCCAGAATAAAATGATGCGTTTAATTACACACAGGCAAGCACCCAGTTTAAATCCATTTTTATAATAATAAAGTCATAATACTTTGTTTTCGATTTCGGTAAGCTACTGTGTCTTTCAATACATTTTCTATATTTTCATATATTTCATTCTGCAAAGATGATCGCGTTCACTCACGACCTGAGACATGTGGACGAAATTAGAAGCTATTAAATGTCTTATCATTAAAGCATAAAAATTAAAAATGACGGGTAATTTTGATTCATTGATTCATTGAACATTGATATCATATTGCATATCATAGAGGGTTAAAATTGTTATTGCCTTTAGTTATTAGTTTGGAATAAATGTAAAAATGCTTAACACTAACTTGATAAGATTGACTTGGTTTTAATAAATAGAACATTAATTACTAGGGATGCACCGATACCAGTATCGGTATTAAGTTATAACACACTTCCTGTTTCCCTTTTTTCGCCATAAATTTATTGAGAACAATTTGAGAAATCAAAAATCTGCTCACAGTTTAGCATCCTCAGTGCCTTGACTTCATGCTGACTGAGTTTGGTGGCGATTGGAAAAATCCCCTAGAGGGAGTATATAAAATGAGCAAATGAGCTTTTGCTTGTAATTTACTGTAAAATAATTTTTCATATTATTTTACTGATTGTTTACTTGTAAATAATTGATTAAGAAGTTTTTACCTATATTGGGCTAAGGTATGAAAATGGCGGCACCATCGTGCATGTATCAGAAATGAGCCTTTAACTTTGAAAATCCCTGTTCTGAAGCATAAGAGCAATTTTTTTTGTCCTCTAAAAGTCATGGCAATTATGGATTATTTTCACCATAGAAGCAAATGGTAATGCAAAAATTATATTTACTATGGTCTCATATAGGGCCGCACGATATATGGTTTTAGCATCGAAATCGCGATGTGCGCATCCACAATAGTTACAATGGAGGATTTGCGATGTCTAGTATATGGATTGTTAATCTGTACGGACCAGACATCACGGTTCAAAACGCAGGTGATTCTCTGATTAATTGCAAAGTTTGACCATCATACAATGAAAGTTTATCATCTGAACGTGTTTTAGGTCCTGTCAGTTTAAACATTCAAAAGATTTTAAACCATTTGAGCACACAAAGATGCGAAAGAGAACTTAATTCTGAACGTGCGGCTGATTCGTGAACACCGAATGCCGTTTTCTTCTGCGTTTATTTTGTGCCTGAACGGACACATACATGCAAAACAAAAATTGTCAAAATACACGTAAAAGATCGCCTATACTCGTAAACACTTTTGATTATAGCTTAGGTGAACGAAACAAAAGAGAAAGAAAACCGGATGTGTAACACTATTTTGGATCCGCGCTGCACATTCAGTCTTAAAGTGACAGCAGCCCCTGCTGCTTTCTGTGTCATGAATAGCCAGGTTTCCATCCAAGGATTTTTTTGCGAAAAAAGGTTTAGGCCTATAGCCTTCATCGTCCATGTCCGTGATGTTGCTTCAGTTAAAGCACCGTTTCTCTGTAGTTCAAAGACGCATCACAAGGATGAGGAAAATCTCTGCAGCTCCACAAAAATAAGTGGGGTTTCTGTCAAATTAAGGAAGACTGTTGGAGTTTTCTCTGACAAAAAGAAAGGTAAAATAAAATACAGAAATGTTACTTCTGTATCTGAATAAATAAAAGTGCTGTCATAAAATGAGTCTGTTTCGATTTCATGATCAGAAGCGGTTCTAGGCTACATAACAAATGAAAAGCAACATGACACTTGTAAATCATTTTAAAAGTACAATTTATTAATAGTCTATAGAATTTTATCTAAAATAAATTAGGAAAATAAAGTGGTTGGAAAATAAAGCTCTAATAGAAGCTCTGATGTGACAAGCCTCAGTTTAGCTAATGGACAAATAAGCTGCTCTGTGTCCAAACCTGCCCTTCTTTAACCCTCTACCGCAGAGGTCACTAAATGGCGGACCGCGGTCCGGGTCCGGACCCAAAAGCCGCCCCGTACGGACCCGAACCTACAGCCAAAACAGAAGGTTATGATTTAAAACCTGACGGGACGCTTCTATTTTGACCGACGCAGCTTTTGTAGTCTTTACGGTAGTGGTAGAAACGCACGGACCAATTGCATGCGAGTTAAACTATTCCACGTGATACCACTCAGCCAATCAAGTCCGCGCATCTCAGGCGGTAATCTTTGACTGTGCAGACAGATGCGAGAGTTACAGGCAAGTTACACATTGAAAAGACGGTAGAAAGAAAAAGAAAGATAGCGATACATGTAGAAAACAAATGGGGAGAATCAGACGAGTGACAGAGACGGAGAAAAGGAGAGAAACAGGCGAGTGAGACGGAGAAAGGGAGAGTAAAGTTGGCCGCATTTTCACAGATTCAAATTTTCCGGATAAATAACTCGTGAGATAAACGTAGATAAACTCGTGAGATTAACTTTTTAACGTAGGCAAGCAGCTACAACTTAATTTTCCTTAAAACAAGCTTTCCTCCGCAGTGGACAAAATGCACATCTATGTGCGCGGACGGCTGAGAGACGGATCCGAAGGGACCGACTGCAAAGTGCAAAACCTGAAAAGCGTTACTACAAAAACAGTCAATATCTTCAATGTTACACACTGCATTGTCATCAAATTCAGTTCACCCATCACTGCTGGTTATACTACAACTCTTTTAGGAAAAATATATTTTTTAATAATTTATAATTTTTCTTATAATGAAAAATATTCAATAACTTCACTAAGAAATTATGAACTTCATTATGAAAAATACATGTAATAACTTCACTGTAACACACTGTACTGTCACCAAATTCAGTTCACACATCACTGATGTCTTGATAGTAGATACTACTACACTTATTATGGAAAAATGTCAATAGTGCAGTGTATTACTATATAAGTTATTCATTATTTTTTTTATAATAAAAAATACAAAAAAGTGAATGCAAAAATACATTTTTCCAAAATAAGTGTTATAGTAGAACCAGCAGTGGAGTGTGAAATAATTCAAAAGAGGTGTTATTTATGTAATTTGGCTCACGAGTTATTGATTCGAACCTGTGAATATGTGGCCAACTTTACTTAAGTCAGAACATGCACAATTTTTTTTGTTTATTTTCTCTTATTTTGAAATGTAGCTCTATTTTATTTAGCTAATGAGAGAACATTATATCTACAGTCAAACATATTTGTTCAGTTCTATTTTACGTGTCAATAAATATTGTCAAAACTTTTTTGAATTGTACTGAATTCGTTTGATTTGACAGTCAGGAATCAATTACATGCAGATAGTGATACAACTACTAGGCTACTTAAAATGTATATAATATATATCACACTAACTAGTTAGACATTATGATCTTCCGGACCTTTGCTTTAAGAAATTTTCTCTAACTGGACCTCTTAAAATTTTAGTTGAATACCCCTGCTCTACCGCATAGTGTTGCCATATGGCAACATACACTTTGTGTTCATTTCCTTGCCACCGTCTCTTTAACAGAACATTCTCGTTTTTTTTGTTGGTAAGAGAAGACCTTAGTTTAGCCAATGATGTGCTTTGGTTAAGTCACATGACATGCAATTTTTTTCTGTGGCGCGATTTTCTGACAGACTGCCGTCTCTTGTATGTAGTTGCTGAAAGCAAATTAAAACGTCAGTTACAAACAAGGACCCGCCCATGTCGCATTCACAAAAAAATTGTTAACATCATCTCAGGTAAGTTATGATAACATATTCACCACTCAAAAAAAATTTGAAATTAGTTTTTGGTAAATCGATAAAATGTCTGTGTTGCCATATGGCAACACTGCGCAATAATGGAATGGCATTATTATAATAGGTTAGATAGCTAGCAAAGGCCAGCTGCAGTCTGTTAAGCTGTAACAATAACAACATTAATGCTAGTGATATAATGTTGATTAGTCGTATGTTAAGGACTGCCATGGCATTTATATTATGTATTAAATCAACATCGAGACCTGCCACTACAGCCAGTATACTGGCCCAGACCAACCACTGGCCTACCATTGTTCTCAAAAAGGCAGGTGCAAGTGGATGTAAGTGTATTGTTAGGGTGAAGTACACCAAATGTGATGTGTACATGTGTCTCACCTCTGAAAAAAAAAATGCTTTTTGAACTTTCATACAGAAAAAAGGTGACGTTTCAAGGATTATGGGGGGTTCATGTTCATAACCTTCCTCTCATAAGATTGCGTAATGTTGAATTTTCATGAACTACAATATTTTTGGTTTTATGTAAATGTTTTATGATACATGATGAACAGTATTAGATTTGTTTTTAACTGTCTACATTTGCAATTTAAATAATATTCATGAAAAACGTAATGAAATTCAAAGAATATAAAGCATTATTCAGCAAAATAATAAATCCATAAATAAAAGCACAAGATGTTGGAAAATAAGTATAAGGTGTTGTTTATATTTACTGCTAAAGCTTATAATAGCACCAATTGATTCAATACAAACAACATTTCTGAGGAAAAAATATTAACTATATACACTTACACTTATTTTAAGTTATTTCCACTATTGCGCGTTGTTGCCATATGGCAACATATCATAAAGTACCTTAAAATAATATTTTTTTCCAATTTTTTTTTTTTACAGCACTTCAAGTTAAGCCATTCTAAGAAAAGAAAAAGAGTCAAATATTTTTTTTTATAAATTTATCATAATGCGTGCGGTAAGCAGTAAAGTCCTGTCAGAGGAGCTGCTCCACTTCACCGTCGTCGTCGTCTTATATTTACATTTAATATCATTATATGTGAAAATAAGCAGTAGCCTACTGGCGAATTTCAATTGTCTCATTTCTCTGTACATTTTACAAAGAATTGGGATGCAAATAGCTACGAATTTGCGATATATGCAAAAATTTTTAGCAATATAAGAAAACTATATATATATATATATAAGAAGACAATGCATTTTTTTTTAGGGATGACGTCATTATGCACATTTTATCGTTAAAAGACCAACTGGATGGAAACGATCTGGAGACCGCAAATTTCGCAAATACTTTTATGTGTGCAAGCGGCTGGGTCATTGACAAATAAAGCTTCAAAAAAGGTGTTTTTTTTTTTTAATCTTTTCAAAACTGATATAATGCATATTTTTGAGTCATGAACGTGTTTTTCAGTTGTTAAATAACATTTATAACAAAATAACACACAAGTGTTTTTTTTTTTTTTTACCTTTTAGTTTTACCTTTTAGTTTTTACCAAATAGTTGTATGAACTGTATATACCAGTGGTCTCAAACTGCCGGCCCGCGGGCCATCTACGGTCCCCCCCTCCCCCTCCACCCGGCCCGCAACTGATCACAAAAATAAAACATAATCCGGCCCGCTAAATTATTATTATTATTCTGTAGTTGTCTCATACCATATTTCATATTCAAAAGAATGACATGATTAAGAGCTCAAGAAAAGAGCTGGTTCGAGGCTTTCGTAGTTTATTTGTTGTTTGGCTGCAAAGTGTGAATAAATTGTTTTTTTTGTTTTTTTTGTTTTTTCCGTTTTTTCCAAACCGAAAAGGAAAGTGGATGAGGGGAACTGACAGATTCAAGAAAGATGGACATTGCAGTATTTTTTGTGGAGTTTAATGGAAACGCTACCTGTCTGATATGCAAAAAAAAAAAAGTCGCCGTTCTAAGGGGCCGTTCACATATCGCATCTAAAAACGCATGGAAAGCATGGCTGCGCCACTTTCTCCTCCTTTCCACAAGTGCTTACGCTTCCGTGGCGTGTCATTGCTATGCAATCATGAACTGCGCTCTCCACGATGATAAGGAAGTTTCAGCGAAGGATAAATTGATTTCTAGCCCTTGCATTAGCTCTACTACTAGATATATTTATGGAGATGAGAAATAAAAAACTGCCCTGTACAGCTATGATCAGCTGTTTTGCTGAGCTTTCAATGTGGTTAAGGAAAGGCCGAAGCTGATCGGTTGTTCCTTGTTACATGACCTGCGGTGCGCTTGCGGCAGTCTGAAAAGTTGAGATGTTTTCATCTCGCCGCAGCATAGGTGCCTGGACAAACGAGTGACCATGTCACTTCTATTATGAGCGTGCTTGCCTAAATTACAGTAAAAGCACTCGCGCAAGTCGCGAGCGTTGATTTAAACCACCAAAACGCGTCCGATACTACCAATAAACATTACCGATGCTCAAACGGCATCTTGGACAAATGTGGCTCAGCTGTGTGAGCAGAAGCGCTGCCGGGTGTCTGGCAAGAAATAGAATAGTGTACAAATATATTCAGGGATTTCATTTGTTCAGTACAGTGTTGTTCAGTGCAAGATTTTGATGTTATTTAATCTAAAATAAAGTAATGGAAAAATATTTGCACTAACTGTTAAAAACTAATACTGTATGTAACAATGATAGAGACACTGCTGTTTACATTTTTTGTTAAGTATGACAAATATTTTAGTAATGAAATTTGAAGTAAATGAGAGATAATGCAAAGGAAAGTCAGTTTTCAGAAATTTTGCGCTTTCTTTTGCAGTTGTGCCACCCTGACATTTGATAATATACAAATTGCTGGACAAAAGTTTTTCAATTATGTTAACAGCTTTAAAACTACTGATATTTATTATGTGTTTAGATGAAAGGTTTCAAACCTAAAATAGTATTTAGTAAAATAGCCATAGTATTTAGTTTATAATAAAGATACCATTTTAAATTTTTAGTTTTTTTTTTTTTTAGTCTGTTAATTTTTTTTGGACAATTGCACTACCTGACATTTTGGGGGTGTAAGATAACAAAACATAAAATAATATCATTATTTAAATGTACTAAAAATTAATTCAAACTAAACTTTTTTGGAATAAAGTGATATATGTCATGAATTTATCAAATTATTGCACTTGGACACAAAAATATACATGTCATGTCATTGACCTGTGGTATCCAACAGTACCTGCTTATAAAAGCAAATGAATATATCCTGTATTTGAGGCTAAATGACTAATAAATATTGAGAATGCAACAGTGCATATTATATTTTTCTAACTCCAAGCAATTGACCACCACTGAGTGGAACCAGCTGATAATCACACATTTTGATGATGCAGAAGATGCGCGCATGCTCACGCCATGAGAGGTGAATATGAAAGGCAGAGCAGCGACTGGCATAAGTAAAATAATAATGAGATTACAAGGTGTTTACAATTTAAACTACCTTATTAAATAATTCTGTTAACAGTAGCTGCTGTTCAGTTTGCATACTGCTGCTCTCCTTCTACTCTCTTCATTAAAGCTCCAGTGAAGGGTTGCCAGATATCACATAAAAAGCAAAAAAGGGGAAAAATGTCCCCATAAAAACGTAATATAATACAGACATGGCAAAAACTGTACCGTGGAATAAATATAAACAATATAACTAGTATTACCAATATTACCAATACAAAATTAAAAGGCAGGAAATGTAATTTATTATGAATAAATATTTCAATATAAAATATTTGGATATTATAAATTGAAGTAAAACAATACAGAGATTGAAAAATAATTCAACAAGATTCCAAAAGATACCCACCCCTACTATGCACTTAAAAAAAAAATGTAGAAAAGTTAAAATGTATGCATTTTAATGAACCTTGTCAGTAATGTACAATCAAAGATCTTTGAAATAAAAATTGTCCATTGGAGGCAGTTAGTCTTCAGACCAGTCTGAAAAATGTGCGCCTCTTACTATATTATCAACACAAGGAAGACATAAGTGTAATAAAATAAATTTTAGTAGCTCCTTAACCCACACTGTACATCCAGCAGGCAATTGCCTTGTCATTCAAGCAGTCAGTCCAAAATGGCCCTAATGCAGAGAAAACCAGGCCGATTATATCAGAGATGGCAGAGAGAATAAAGACTTGCATCAATTTTTCAAAAATTATTTATTTAGCTTTAAAAACACCCTCTCGGTGGTGTTTATGTACATATGGGCATCAGACGCTCCAAGCACAGACACAAACACTCGCTCTGACAGAAGAACCATTCACTGATGACAATCCGCCTTCAGATCGCAGAGTTCTAACACATTTAGAATTTTTGTTTGTTTTTGTTTTTTCACTTGGATTTTGGTGTGTTTAGTAATTCTGAATGGATCTGTATAGTAGCTATATGCAGTCATGTCAAGGTGGCTGGTATAGTGATCTTTTGGCATCTCTCCTCTTTTTCTTGCAGCTTTTGCTTATGCACTGTATTTATACATTATGAATTATAAATTAAAAAGTACCTTTTTTTAAACTTGATAATTGTGTTGTGGAATGTGCCTTGATGTGCACAGTAGTTTTGAATTAATGGACTACTTATATCATTTGGATTTTAGGATTCCTTTTGGAGTCTCCAAGTGTCCTTTTTGGAAAGTCACCTACGTTTACCTTGAAAAAACTTGCAGAAAAATATAGCTCAGAATTATCCTCAAACTTGAACCAGAACTTGGTAAAATTTATCTTTATTTAAATTGTTACAAGCATCTCAAATCCTAGTTGTAATACTTATTTCTTGAAAGTATATTATGCTGATGAAGTAGGTGTGGAAGGTCCTTAACAATCGTGAACATGCAGACAAAGGCATCTTTAAGTGATGGTTTTCTCGCTGGTGCTTAACCTTGTTGCAATTGTGTCTGTATGTCTTCAGCCTCTCTTGGCCAGAGACTCAGAACTTGGTCAATTCACTCTTTGGAGACATTATGGGGTCTGCATGTTATGAAGATTGACTTTTACAATTGTGTGTTTGATCGATTCAGATGCTACATATATTCCCCCTTTTGATTCCGTTGTTGTTCCTCCTATGGACAACAGCGAGCAACGTTGAAGATGCAGAAAGATCAGACACGGGGTGTGGTGGTTTCTCTGGCCACTGGTATAGCTGGTAGCAGGGTTCAGGTCTCTGAGCGTGCTCAGCAGGTGTCAGTTGGTGTGGGGTGTGTGTCATTTGGTGTGGGTTGGTTGTTTGTGGTTGCAGGATGTGGTTATGGGAGTTGTGGTGTGAAGAGGGTTTGTAGCCTCTGCTCTCAGTCAGGAGTCTGAAGTTTGCGGTGTCAATGTTCTCTCGTGGCGGTGCTGACTTGAGCTGGTCTGAGTGGTGTTGTGTGAGCAGTCGGAAGTAGAGACCTGCACTCCCATGGGACCCAACGCAACAGAGTGCGGCGCGGGACAAGATTTGATGGGCGTGGGCAGTGAGACACTGCTTGTGTGCGGGTTGCGGGAAGATCAAATGATTCGCGGGACTCCCGCAAAATTGAAATATCTAAATATAAAAATATCTAAAAATGAATAAATTGTTATTGTTATATTGCAAAAAAGCAACAAGAACAACTAATATAAAATAAAAATGATTTACATATGCAAGCATGTGTGAGATTCTATTTATAACTTGTGTTTGCAGTGTTGAGCAATGTAGCCAATCAGACATATCTGTTGATTTCTGAGACGCAATGGAGACACAATCAGGTGTTTGTTAAAATCCTCTCACCACTCAAAACGTCGGAGTTTTTATGCAGTGCTGAAATTTGCGCTCTCACAAATCCTATTATTATAACACATGAAGTGTAAACATTATGAAAGATTTATTGTTCATATATTCATTGTTATAACAGAGCTTTGTGAGATCGCGATGAACTGAGATGTCAGCTTTTTAGTCATTATAAAGAGTGCTCTTTGCACGCATTCTGCCATTACCAAACCATGCATGCAGCAGCTTGGTTTTCGTTAAAACTAACTGTGGTTTGTGAATGTTGATGCCTTAATAACAAATATTTTATCTGAAGCGTTTATTCTGGGATGTTGTGGTGACACATAGCTTAATATTTCATGGATGTGCAAACAAAAATCTATATAAGCTACTTTTATTAGGGTTACTTTTATATAGGTTTTGAAGCTGGTATATGCTGGTCAATTGCTGGTCCATGCTGGTCCTAAGCTGGTCCTGGACCAGCATAAACTAGCTCAAACCAGCATACCAGCTTCAAAACCTACCTTATCAGCATCTGCTGGTTTTTTTCAACAGGGGTAACAAACGTGCGTGTTTATTTTAGCTATTCCGTCAGTGAAACAACACACTACAGCCTGTAAAACTATGAAATAAATATTGGTAAATAATGGTAACCTAAATAATAAGAAAGTTAAATATTATTTCAAGCATTACAAAGATGCATCTTATAGCCAAAGTCCTGTTATTATAGTCTTTGATATAGCCTACTGCTCTGTGCTTTGAGAGGGATAGGGACATGAACAGGAAAGAGACCATTTCTCTTTAATAATATCTTCATGTTATCTCCTGATGTTACAAGCAACTGACACTTGTTGTAAAAGGTCTAAAGAGCGAGTTTTATCCTCCGCAGGGGCAAGACATTCAGGCTATGTTAGATTTAGCACTGTCAGAGAAAACGAAAGTAAAAATCACCGGCGTGTGTGAAACGCGCTGTACAAATAAACTTGACGTGCCTTATAAAGTCTAATAACAAGCACAAACTGTGTTAAATAGAAATTGACGTGCAAGCAAAAAGGTTTGTCCTATGGTTTTTTTCTACTTTACCACAGTAAAGAATGCGAATAGCCAATAATAAGCCTAAATGCAAACGAAAGAAACGTTTATAATCCCCTGTGTGAGTGAAGATTTGGGAAAAGAAACAGAGATTCCATGTTCAGTGGAATAACTAGTGGAATATTGTTAAATTCTCTGATAATCGGGTGACCAGATCATATTCAAGTAAATACTGCCACAGTCCTATCAGTGGGTACCGATATACCCGGATTCTCGGTACTACCGGTACTACAGAAATGTTCTACATAAATCGTCACATTTTCAAAATTTCAGTACTACTTTTGACAACACTAGCTGCTAGTGTGTTACAAACTCTTTTTGATGAGGCCTTGTGTTTGTTAAAGGCCTTCTGTGTCAAGTCACATAGTTGGTGAATAGGCATTGTGCGGGGGCAGGCCATAATGCCTAAATGGTAACTTACAATCGGATGGAGGTTTCGGAGGAAAAGGCTTTTGAAGTTGGTGTCCTCCATCCCAGGTTCATTGTGAGCTCCGAAGTAAGCTTGTCTGAGTCTGTGGTAGTACACATAGGGAATTTCATGTCTGCCTTGTTTGGTGTCTAGGGCAGCAATCAGTCCACTTTCAGACTCTGGGTCTGAGAATTCCTTGACGATGGCTTGTTTCAACTGCCGGTAGTCAGATTGTATGTTTTCTGGCTGCTAAGCCAGAAAGCGTTGTAACTCTGGTCCGGAAGTGATCCAGAGAAGATAGTCTATCTTGGTGGGTCACACTTGTCAAAGACTGCAGGTGAAAGTCAGTGTCTCGTAGATAGGCATGGACGTCGTGGTCTCCTGCAAGCTCTGGTGTGAATGCAGGGATGTGCCTGGCCATTTCTTTGGAGGTCTTTGAATGTCACTTCATGTGCCATTTCAGGGTCTGTCTGAATTAATCCTTCTCCTTCTGTGGCTGCAGAGGCTCTCAGGAAACAGGCTGGTGAAGGAAACAGGAAACAGGCTTCTCCCCCCTTTGTGTCTGTGTGCAGGGTTAGGGGAATTTGAGCTGCTGATGTGAAGTTCAGCAGGATGCCCTTTTCTTGTGGGGTCCATTTGCAGTTGGTAGGACTGTTTCAGTTCGTTTTGGACCATGTTAACCCTCTGGAGTCTGAGGCTGATTTGGGGCCTGGAGAAGTTTGACATGCCCTGACATTTGTGCTTTTTTCAGTTGCTCATAAACATATTAATGACACAAGTGTCATTACACTGTATTCAGCACAAACTAGGCTACCATAATATGTGAGGAACATGTATGTACATGTTTGTATTTTTGAAGGAATAACGTTTATGCGTGGTTATTGAAAAAACAAAAAACTTAAGTCACTGAAATAAGGCCAAAAAAAGTATATTAAATCTGTGTTCACAAGACTTCTGGGTATTGGAGGTCGTAGACTAGAGTTTTTGCTTCAGAATTATGTAAAAATTATGCTGCCTACTCCTCAATATAAAACAATATATTGATTTAGTTTTTGTAAGACACTTTTTGTCAAGAAACACAGTATGCGTGGAGGCGTGAATCATCATGAATAATGGGTGATTCTTACCTGAGAAGACAAAAGAATCACATAATAATGACCTGAAATGACTTGCATAATAATGAGGCCTTTCAGTCAGGTAGGCTGTGAAAAAACCCTCTGTAATCATGTCTCAGCTTATCATAAACAGCAATACTGTGAAATATTATTACAATTTAAAATAATGGTATTCTATTATATTCTTTAAAATATAATGTATTTCTGTGATGCAAAGTGTCTGAACAATTATGTTACCTCTATGGCATTTCATATAGACTTTTAGCTTAAAAGCATGCATATTTGGAGAAATATTGATGGATTCTTATATGTTTGTCAATTTTCTATACTGAGGAGTAATATTTATTCAGTATTTATTGTCATCACTATGAGTGCTGGATACTGTGTTTTTCAATTCATACTTGCAGCTGGAGGGCGCTCTGTACACCTTTAGGCCACAAATTCATATAAAGAAGAACAGGAACCAGGAACTAATGGCATGTCTTCTAGAGATCGCTAACTATGGCTTTAACATCCAGATAAACACACTTTTCAAGACAATAAATACACGATTGAGACAATGCATACAAGTATTGCCTCTGAATTTGCCTCTGAATAACGCTGGCTCCGTGGGCGTGGCAGCATTAGCGGATAATGAGCTGAATCACGGACTTCTGACATGGCTCTCTTTTCATACAGATTACATAAACACAGAATGTTTGTTTTCGATTTGACTTGCACGATTTAAAACGTGACATTTCAACGTTTCTTTAGACATAAGTGTCATTTTTTTGTCATTAGTATTCATAAGTTAGTTCATTTTCTGAGAACTATCAGATTGGACTTCGTTTTTTCAGTAACGAGTGATCAAACGAATTACTTTTTCTCCCGTTACAACACCGTTACCATTACTGACAAAAAATGCCGCGTTACTATAATTTTTCATCAGAGATGCTCTTTCTCAGCCATAGGACCTGCAAAGTTTTTTTCTCTGGTGTGTGTGTTGGGGTGGGACACATGCTAACTGATGATGATTGGTGTGTGACGATAGACCTGCAAAGCATTTTGTTGTAAAGAAATAGTACAGGTTAGTCATACAGAAATACAATTTTAAACTGATAATATTGTACGATGCTGTGTGTGTGTGTGTGTGTGTGTGTGTCTGTGAGCATGCAAGCAGAGCTTTAATTTTTCAAAAGTAGCTTTAATTAAGCTTTAATTAATTCTTCAAAAGTAATGATTATGAATGCGACAAAAACAGCAAGGAGACATTTTAATTGTTTATTAATAAATGTAATGTTTTCTGAATCAGTGTCGGCTGCAAAGATGAAGTTGACATTGCTGACTCTCATCATATCCGGATAGTGGAGGCGCCTAAAGAGAGAGAATGCACATTTCATTCGGATTACATAATCAGAGAGTAGCCTATTTCATTTCGTTTTGAATTATTTCGTTTAAAAGTAGACATTTCAAGCTTTCTATAGATATAATATCTCAGGTCTGTTAGGCAAGCAGCCACTGAGTTTAGGTTCATTTAGCCTATAAGATGCGCTCCAGTTCATGTGCGAGTGATCGCGCCCACGTCTCCATGTCATGATTATATTGTCTGTTATATTTGCTTATTTATTAAATCCAGGCAATTGGTTGATGAAACATTGATTAAAATTAAGATACAATTTTTACAAAATGAAATTCACTTTAAAGAAAGGCTTTCTACAAAACAAAACTTAATGAAGTGGTCAAAACCATGTCTGAACCACTCCATGTCTCCTGATATATTGCAAAATTTATTTAAAACACAGCATAGGCCTATTTAAACATAAATATGAAACTACGTTTTCTTTAATGGCTACCGACATGTAGTACAGTACAGAGAAATTTCATGTCGTGAGCAAGAGTGGATCACGAGTCGAGTCAAGAATTATTTATTTTTTAGACTTATATTTAATACTGGGGACATCCAATTTATTTGACATATTTGAATTTTTTTATTTTTTTTAAGTAACGCAATAGTTACTTTACCTGGTAATTAGTTACTTTTATAATGATGTAACTCAAGCAGCCTTTACAGGGGTTCAAGCATTTAAGGCGTTTAAGCACAAATGCATAAAAATATATTTAAGTTTTATTTAGCAAGCATGTAACCACTTAAATCATAGAAGGAACAGACAATTTTAAGGCAAAACAGGCAATTTATCATTGAAAATATATGGTTTTTAAAGCTTTTCAACAGTTATAGCGCCACCTATAGTCTGATCTTTATAAAGGTTTGCCAGCTTCTTTAGAGTCATATGCTGCATGTGCTCACCTATTTTTTTTTAAAGTTTTGAGTTTTTGTGTATTATTTATATGCTTTTGAGTATGTATTTTCATGCCCATTTTATAAATGACCCACTAATAGCTACCCAAAGGGTAAAGTTCAAATTTTTTTTATGATTATTGATTATTGAAACACACACCTGGCCCAGGATAATACTCCCATGGCTAATGCCGCAATTAGCGCATTTCTAGCGGCAAATTACCAGATCAAAGCACTGTTGAATAAATGTGAAGAATACTGTTGAATATCAAATGTCAAGTCAAATGTCAAGTGTCCCCAACTAAGCAAGCCAAAGGCGACAGCAGCAAGGAACCCAAACTCCAACAGGTGACATCAGGTGACAAACAGGTGGAAAATAGGTGTTAAATGGAGAAAAAAAACTTGGGAGAAACCAGGCTTAGTCAGGGGGCCAGTTCTCCTCTGGCGAACAGTGCTTTGTTACTATTCAGGTTGCTATCATAAGTCTGATAGGATCGCAACATTCAAAGTATTTATTTCAGTTCCATCCAGTTGAGGAACGCATTCATCACACCGGTATGGGCGGTCTGTTGAGGAACTGTGGCACTGGCTGTCGTGTCAATGAGGCCTTCACAGTGGATGATCTAG
The DNA here is from genome assembly GCA_028476615.1 of Culter alburnus. NCBI lineage: Eukaryota > Metazoa > Chordata > Actinopteri > Cypriniformes > Xenocyprididae > Culter > Culter alburnus. The sequence goes on from JAOTNS010000177.1 coordinate 65,135, forward strand.
TTGACTCGATCTATGTTGATACTTCAGGGCTGCGTTGTGGTCGTGTCAGGGCACCGGTCCTTGGTCTCATCTGGATACGGCCCGGATCCGGTTGACTACAGTAAACCTTGGGATAAACAGAAAAACTAATATTAGCATAGATGCCATTCTTCTTCTGATGTAACGAGTACATCTGGTGTTATAGGAAGTGTTCCCGGTTCCGGCTGACCTAATTTATGCAGCCTAATAATCCTTTAACGGATTTAAAAATATAAATTGATAATGTGTTATGTGTATGCCAGGTTAAAGAGATGCGTTTTTAGTCTATATTTAAACTGACAGAGTGTGTCTGCTTCCCGAACAATGCTAGGAAGATTGTTCCAGAGTTTAGGTGCCAAATAGGAGAAGGATCTACCGCCTGCAGTTGATTTTGATATTCTAGGTATTATCAGCTGGCCTGAATTCTGAGATCACAATAAACGTGAAGGAGTATAATGCTTTAAGAGCTCGCTTAGGTACTGGGGAGCTAAACCATTTAGTGCTTTGTAAGTAATTAACAAGATTTTAAAATCTAACAATGTTTAACAGGAAGCCAATGCAGTGACGACAGAACTGGGCTAATATGGTCATACTTCCTAGTTCTGTAAGAACTCTAGCTGCTGCATTTGTACGAGCTGTAGTTTATCAAGCGGGAGGAACAATCACCCAGTAGAGCGTCACAGTAATCTAGCCTCGAGGTCATGAACGCTTGAACTAACTGTTCTGCATTCTTCATTGAGAGCATATGTCGTAGTTTAGATATATTTTTAAGATGGAAGAATGCGGTTTTACAGATGCTAGTAACATGGCCTTCAAATGAAAGATTGGTATCAAAGAGCACACCCAGGTTCCTAGCTGACGACGAAGACTTAACAGAGCAGCCATCAAGTGTTAGACAGTATTCTAGGTTATTACGTGAAGAAGTTTTCGGTCCAAAAATTAGAATCTCTGTTTTTTCTGAATTTAGTAGTAGGAAATTACTGGTCATCCAGTTTTTTTATATCAGCTATACATTGTTAATTTTGCGAATTGGTAAGTTTCGTCAGGGCACGAAGAAATATAGAGCTGAGTATCATCAGCGTAACAATGAAAACTAATGTCATGCTTCCTAATGATATCTCCCAAGGATAGCATGTACAGACTGAAAAGCAACAGTCCTAGTACTGAGCCTTGCGGTACTCCATATTGAACTTGTGATCGATATGACCTCTTTTCATTTACTACTACAAACTGATAACGGTCAGATAAGTACGATTTGAACCATGACAATGCAATTCCACTAATGCCAACATAGTTTTCGAGTCTATTTAAAAGAATATTGTGTTCAATAGTGTCAAATGCAGCACTAAGATCCAGTAACACTAATAGAGAGATACTACCACGATCTGATGATAAGAGCAAATCATTAGTAACTCTAATGAGAGCAGTCTCAGTACTATGGTACAGTCTAAATCCTGACTGGAAATCCTCACAGATACTATTTCTTTCTAAAAAGGAACATAGTTGTGATGAAACTGCCTTTTCTAGTATTTTTGACAGAAAAGTAAGATTTGGGATCGGCCTGTAATTGACTAATTCTCTAGTATCAAGTTGTGGTTTTTTAATAAGAGGTTTAATAATAGCCAGCTTAAAAGTTTTTGGTACGTATCCTAGTGATAAAGATGAATTAACAATATTAAGAAGAGGATCTGTGACCTCTGGAAGCATCTCTTTCAATAGCTTAGTCGGTATAGGGTTTAACATACATGTTGTTGATTTTGATGATTTAACAAGTTTAGACAATTCTTCCTCTCGTAAAACAGTAAATGAATTGAATTTTCCTCAGGGACACAATGCACTGTCTGACACGATACTGCAGTAGACGGTTGCATGGTTATAATTTTTCTCTAATATTATCAATCTTGCAAGTAAAAAAGTTCATAAAGTCATTACTGCTGTGCTCTTTGGAAACATCAGAAGTTGAAGCTTTATTTCTTGTTAATTTAGCCACTGTATCAAATAAATACCTAGGGTTGTGTTTATTTCTTAAAGTTTTGAAAAATAGGCAGATCTAGCAGTTTTTAAGGCCTTTCTGTACTCAATCATTCTCTCTCTCCACGAAATGCGAAATACTTCTAGTTTTGTTTTCTTCCAGCTGCGCTCCATTTTTCTGGCTGCTGTTTTAGGGCCGAGTGTGCTCATTGTACCATGACATTGTATTAATTTCCTTAATCTTTTTTAAAGGCAAAGGAGCAACTGAATCTAATGTGCTGGAAAAGACAGAGGCAATAGTTTCTGTTGCAACATCAAGGTCTTCTAAGCTGTCTGGTATGCTAAGGCGATGAAACTAATCAGGAAGATTATTTATAAAGCGGTAGAAGTGATGGCTCTACCATATTTATGGCAGAGAGGCAGTTTAGCCTTATGAATTTATTTATTTTATTGCCTTATTAATTTATTGCTTATGAATTTCCCAGATTTTATATACCAGGAAGTTAAGATTTTTCGTGGCAAGGAGCCCTAAACATCCCCTTGTGATCAATTTTTTATTAGGCTTACATTATAATATAATAAAATATAATATGTAAGTATTTAAACTGATATACAGTATTATATCAGTTTAAATGCTTCCATTTGTTTTAATATGTTATATAGTGAAAACAAACTGAAGCATTTAAACTGATAGCTAAATATTTTTTTAAAAAAGTGAACGTTAACTCGTTTATAGTTATCTAAACATCCCTGAAACCCACACCACCACACACAGCAATCTATTTAAACTGAGGTATATCACTTATGTATTTTGAGTTTGCAAGCTACACCTGTGGTGGGTGTGTGATTGTAAATGTCTCAGTTTTGTTAGCATTCTGTGCCCATCATCCGTTATTTCCACAACTTTTCATTAAAACATGACGTTTTATTTCACATTTCTTTTCGTTTCGCGTTGCCTCTCGTATCGAGGTATTTTGTCCGCAAACATGAAAGTATTCTTACCGCAACTGATTTGGCTCAGGGCCAGCCAGCTCACACGCGCTCAATCGTTCTCTTTCTATGAAACCTGTAAACCGCATTCACCGGTTCCAACTCTATAGCGACAATAACTCTATAGCAGTTGTCCAGAGCACTGCAATTATTTCTCATTTAAACTACTTCAATCATTTTCATGTCTGTTCTCTGCGCGGCAGTTATTTCTTCTGCGCGGCCGCGGCTTCAGAAGTGCGCGGCCGCGCACGCGCACAGCTTAGAGGGAACATTGGTCCTGACACGTGTTGTTTAACACAAATAGAGTTTAGAATGTCTGTAAATGCCAATCCCATTGAGTCTTTTTTATTATCTACATGGATATTAAAATCACCAACAACAAGGACTTTATCTGCAGCTAGTACTAACTCTGATAGAAAATCAGCAAATTCTTTAATAAAGTCTGTATGGTGTCCTGGTGGCCTGTATACATTAGCCAGCACAAATGTCAACTTACATAATGTTATGTAAAGTACCATCACTTCGAAGGAATTATATTTGAAAGACTTTTGACTAATACTGTAAATATTACTATAAATTACAGCAACACTTCCCCCTTTGCCTTTCTGTCGAGGATTGTGTCGATAATCATAACCTTGAGGGCTAGACTCTTTTAAAGTAATGTAATCATCCAGTTTTAGCCAGGTTTCTGTCAAACATAGCACATCTAGATTATTGTCTGTGATAATATCATTTACAATAATTGCTTTTGAAGAAAGTGATCTAATATTTAACAACCCAAGCTTTATCATTTGTTTATCATTATTATCTCTATTTTTTATTTGTTGAACATCAATTAAATTTTTACCATTAAATGGGTTTGGAAGTTTTTTGTTTTTACTAATTCGAGGTACAGACACAGTCTCTATGTGATAATATCTAGGTGTGAGAGTTTCTATGTGTTGGGATTTATCTGACTTCTGTAACGTTAGGCAGCTAGCAGACGGTCGGTTTAGCCAGTCTGTCTGCTGCTTTTTCCTGTCCTGGGCCCCAGTTTGTCATGTTTCAGCTCTAAGACTATGTGCCATATTACTAGAGAGAAGAGCAGCACCATCCCGGGATGGATGAATACCATCTCTTTTCAACAGGTCAGGTCTGCCCCAAAAACTTTTCCAATTGTCTATGAAACCTATATTATTCTGCGGACACCACTTAGACAGCCAGCCATTGAGTGATGATAATCTGCTAACTATCTCATCACTCCGACGAACAGGAAGAGGGCCAGAGCAAATTACTTCTCCTGACATTGTACTTGCGAGTTCACACACCTCTTTAATGTTAATTTTAGTGATTTCCGACTGGCGAAGTCGAACATCATTTGTGCTGACATGAATAATAATTTTAGAGTATTTACGATTAGCATTAGCCAGCACTTTTAAATTTGCTTTGATGTCAGGTGCTCTGGCTCCCGGCAAACATGTGACTATGGTGGCTGGTGTCTCTATTTTCACGTTCCGTGTAATAGAATAACCCAATGACTAGGGCACTTTCAACAGGATTCTCAGTGGGTGTGTCACTGAGTGGGGAGAACCTGTTTGATGTTCTTACTGGAACGGAAGAGTGGTGTTTTCTGCGGCTAGGCCGCCTCACCGTTACCCAAGTGCCCTGCTGCGCAGGCTTTACAGCCGGAACCGAACAATGTACAGAGTTCACTAAGCTAGTCGCATCCAAAACTGGATCTGAAGCCCCTGCATTCTTACTATCCTCGATTAAAGTTTGGATTCGTGTCTCTAATTCTGAGATTCTCTCTGTCAGCCTGACTATTTCCCTACATTTATGACATGTAAATCCCTCGTCGCTGACAGAGAGAGCTATGCTGAACATGTGACAAATGGAACAGGAGACAATGCTGGGAGAGGATGACATGACTCACCGTGTATGTAGACTGATCCGAGTTACCACAGCTGTTTGATGAACGCGTTGAAAAAGGAGCATGCGAGAGACTGATGACGCTAGCTATTAACAAGCTAGCGAGATGCACACGCTTTGTAACGGCGATTTAGATTCAAAGATTACAAACTAGCGACGTCAGATTAATGTGGTAGGCAATAGTATATATAAAGTAATAATAATATGAGCAACAATGAATAAAAGTACGAGATTTAATAAAAGTAAGAGAAAACAAAGCTATACAGAGACGCAAACCACTCTGAGTAGCGAGGCAGAGGCAGCGAGGCAGACAGGAGCAATCGAGTAGCGAGCAATCGAGGAATGTGACTGAGTGAACTAAGAAAGAATGCAATGACAAAAGAAATATATCATTTTTTTGTTTGAAGTTTATTTAAAATATAGTTAACTATATAAATAAGAGTCAAAGACACTTTTTGAGTACACAGTTATACCTGGAAATAAATCCTGTTCAAAGATATATGTGAACATCACATACCTGGCATTTGATGCTTCTGCACTGGAGAAAAAAAAGGAAAAGATAAAACAAACTCTCCAGTCAGTGATCTCAGTATCATATTCATGCAGTCCAATGTGTGCCAATATCTGGTTCTATGATTACTATGATTCTCAAATCTGTGAGATAAAAGGAAGAAAAAAAAAAACCTCTCTGTGAGCATGGTGATAACAGGATCATATCAGCTATTGTATTAACGTTAATATAATGTCCACTCTTAACAGAAATTTTGTGATCTCATGCATGTATGTATTATTGCACATCATGTGAAGAAAATTTTGTATAGGCCTATATTTTAAATTACAGTACCGGTCAAAAGATTTGACACGTTACTTTTTATAATGTTTTTGAAAGAAGTCTCATTCTCATCAAGCCTGCATTTATTTGATCAAAAATACAGAAAAAAACAGCAATAATGTGATATATTATTACAATTTAAAATAATGGTTTTCTACTTCAAAATATAATTTATTTCTGTGATGCAAAGCGTTCATCCTTCCTTGTGAACGAAAGCTTCATTGATGTGTCACTATATATAGGCTATTTTACAGTAAACTCTTCATAATCTGTTCAAAACAGGCCAAACATTCATATTGCTATGACATTTTATGTATCTTGTTATATTATAGAGCCTATAATTGTTAATATGCAGTTTAATATGTTGCTAACACATTTTATTTCAGTATATATTTCAGTCCATTTCACTCATCTCAGCAATATTTTTTGGCAAAAGCCAATAATCATTCACACAGAGACACAGAACATGCAGGATTCATATTTAAACCGTCTTTTTACGTCTGAATAGAATGCATGCGCCATGGGCGTGGCCGAATTAGTGGATAATGAGCTGAGTCGCGAACGGCTGACATCTCTCTATTTTCAAACAGATTACATAAACAGAGAATATTAGTTTTCGATTTGACTTGCATGATTTAAAACCTGACATTTCAATGTTTCTTTAGACGTATGTCTCATTTTTGTGTGATAAGTATTCCCTAAGTTACAGTTCATTTTCTGAGGTTGTATCAGATTGGATTTCATTCCGAGAGAGATGGCAAGTCGTGCATCATGTTAGTTTTCTTTATTTTGCAAAAAGCACAACATTTAGTTTTTACTATGAGTGTACACAAATAAAAGACATTCTATAGTTTCAATTGATATATTCTGTCTCTATGACAAAAAATTGAGTATTTACTATGAGTGTACACAAATAAACAAAGACATTCTATAGTTTCAATTGATATATTACTTCTGTCTCTATGACAAAAAATTGAGTATTTTAAGTTGATTTTGCTGCTATGTGAAAAAAAAAAATCCAGCAACACGCCAGCACGTTTCCCAACCTGTGAGTGTTAAGCAAGGAGATATGGCTAAGCAGGTGTCACTTTTTAAATGCTTCAGTAGACTCATAAAACCATAGGGGCCCTGATAGCTAAGCTAACAGGAACACATCAAACACCTAAAGGTCAAAAGAAAAAGAGACAATGGGAAATGTTTCCAGTTCTCTCTGGGGGCTCACAGTGCGTTTGAATGGTAACCGTGAATGGTAAGCGTCACATTTGCATTGGTCGTACTATTTGAATTCATGATTGGTTGACTGTCAAATTAAAATCTTAAACGGAACAATAAAATAATGTTATTAACTGATTAATGGTAATTTCAAACATTTATGTTCAAAACATGTTTTGTGTTTATGTTTTAAACTTGATTTAGTTTTTGTTTGTTCCTGTTAAATATTTTGTTGGTTTACGATTTCTGTTTTCATTCCTTGAACCAGTTCAGAGCCCTGATCAACAATTATTTTTTACGGTGTATAATTTAGGAATAGGCAGTTTCTCACATTTTAAAAATAATTGGCCTATCACCAAGCATTTTTTTTTAAATCCACAGTCTAATAAAGGTATTTAGAAAAATACAACTGCACCTGTTTCTGAATACTGCTTGTTCAAGTATTGATATAAATAGTCTATATAACAAAGAACTAAACACTTTTGACAAATTAAACTTGTTAATAAAAATAATTTTATGTATTGCCTACAATTTAATAATGTAATGTTTTGTTGTAAAAAAGGGTTAGAAAAATAAAGCATCTTAAAACTCTGCAGCTCATCAAAAATAAAAATGGTTTAAGGGAAAAATTAGGTAAAATACACAAATAACATGTTCTATATCTGAATAAATAATTTTTTTTCTTTTTATTTCATGGTCAGAAGCTTTTATAGGCTACATGACAAAAATCACAAACGTGACATGACATAATTTTATCTCAAACAAATGAGGAAAATAAAGTGGGTTAAATCCAAAAAGCTCAAAACAAATTTTATGTGAGAATGAAGACAGCATCAGTTAAGCTACATAAATCATTTGAAAAGGTTAAATACACAAATAAAATGTTTAAGTCACAGCTGCATCTGTCTCTGAAAAAACCTTTCAGCAGCGATTTGATATTTTTCATTGATTTGATGTTACAGAATGAATAAAATTTTTTGCTTTGATCTGTATATATCATTCTTGGCCATGACAAAACACGACTGGCTTGCTTGTTCAAGGGTAGCTTACATTAAAGGTTGTTGCTATATGCCAGGGGTGGCGAACATCGGTTTTAGAGAGCCACAGTCCTGAACAGCTGAACTCTGCAGGACTGTGGCTCTCCAGGACCGGAGTTTGACACCCCAGCTATATGCAAAGGACTGAACATTTCACTATACCAATCTTTTTATGGACCCTAAAATTTTGCATACAGGTCAATACAAAATGAGCTGCCCTATGTCCAAGCCATGGGCATTGGAAAAAGGCAGTTACATGCATTCTTGTCAGATAAGCTGCTCCACTTCACCGTTGTACTCTGATATTTCCTCATTTAAAAATATTATTTGTGAAAATAGAAGGATGCAAAAGATGCAATATAATTTGCGATATACGTGAAATTATGTGAAGAGTTTATTTGCAAAAACAGTTAACTCCATTTTTATTCTCAGAAATCATGTTTTTTTTTTTTTTTATTGTGCATTCCAAGTAATATCAATCAAACTGCAGTTGGGTTGTTTTGATTAAGTAATAATAACTCTAAAAAATACAGGTAAATTAAAAAATTAAAGTTCATTGAAAGAATGTTTTTATATATATTAAAAGTTTGTTTTTTAGCAAAAGCAGATAACTCCAACAGTCGTTTTTTGGCAAAAGCAGATAACTCCACATTTCATGTTTCAGAGTTAAACAAAACCCAAGTAATTGCTTTGTTATTGCATTTAAAACGCACTCAAACACACGTGCACACAAACGCGCACACACACTAACACACACACACCCATCCACTCACTGTGCGCACACACACACACTAACAGATCGGCACACAAGTACACTCACACGCACACACGCGCACACACACACACACACACACACACAACAGATTGGCACACAAGTACACTCTCACACACACACACACACACACACACACGCACGCATCCACGCACGTGCGCGCGCACACGCAAAAGAACAACCAAGGTTTAAGCATGTAAGTCGTGTATGGTGTACAAGGACTTACAGGAGTTGAAATTATAAATCCTCGATCACTTTTAGTCAGCTTTGACAAAACTTCCCTCAGCTAGCGCGTCTTTTTGAAGTGACTAGAAGCCTTGTCACCTGACCTGAATACTGTGCGCTGATTCGCTAAAACGGACTTATTGGTTTCTGTACACAAACAACAAAGGCGCTTGTCGGCTTCTGCTGTAAAACATGAACTTGCGATGCCTGACAGTGGACAAAACCGGCTTTTCTGACAAAATGGATTTAGGGTACAGAACATGCTATATATGGAGAATAATGCACAGCACTTAATTAATTTTTTTAAAAAATGGCGTTTATCGGTTTTTGCAAATGAACTCTTCATGTATGGAAATGGCTCGAGAGCAGTTTTTTTTTTTTTTTTGTGATTACAACAAATTTTTTTTTTTTTTTTTTTTTTGGGATTACTTTCATTGTGCAAACCATATTATCGGTAAAAGGCAAATTGAATAGAAACAGGCTGGAAACAGCAAATTTCCTAAACGTGTATTCGTTTTGTCGACGAGGGGGAAAAAGAAGAACTGGATGGCAACTTGGCTAATCTCTTTTCTCATGGAGTGTAGACTCAGAACAAGGAGTTTCTGTTGAAAGGGTACATTTATCCCTTTCCAAAGAGGAGGAGATTGCAATTTGGCGCTTCTCCATTCCAATTTTATGATTGGCTGCTGGCATCAGAGGTGTCACACAGTGTGGCCCACCTTTTTTTTCCTCTGTGGAACTCATTTGCATAGTTATTAATGGATTTGAATATGTTCTTGTGACACATCTTTGTTTCAGCCACTGCTGCATCCAAAAGGTCCTAATGAATTTTTTTGGTGGTCCGGCATACAACCCGAATTCTGGAAAAGTTGGGACTTTTTTTTTTTTTTATTATTTGAATAAAATGAAAACTAAAAGACTTTCAAATCACATGAGCCAATATTTTATTCACAATAGAACATAGATAACATAACATAAATGTTTAAACCTGAGAAATTTTACAATTTTATGGACAAAATGAGCTCATTTCAAATTTGATGCCTGCTACACTCTAAAAAAAAAAAAATGCTGGGTTAAATATGGACAAAACCAGGGATTGGGTTGTTTTCACCCATTAGTTTTTTTTTTTGTTTTTTTTTGTTTTGTTTTTTTTAACTAATTTTGGATTTATTTTTTTAGCCAGAAATATAGTAATATAGTAAAAGGCATGTTTTTGTTCACCCCCAAATAGGGGCAAATTTGTGGGGTATTTTAAGCTGAAACTTGACCAGACCAGAGACTTATATTACATTTTGTGAAAGAGGGCATAATAGGTGCCCTTTAACCCAACCTGCTGGGTTTGTCCATATTTAACCCAACTTGGGTTGTTTTTAACCCATCATTTTTTAGAGTGTACAGGTCTCAAAGTTGGCACAGGGGCAACAAATGGCTGAAAACGCAAGACATTTTGAAAAGATTTAGCTGGGAGAACATCTAGCAACTAATTAAGTTAATTGATAATTTATATTATATTGGCTATAAAGGGATGTCTTAGAGAGGCAGAGTCTCTCAGAAGTAAAGATGGGCAGAGGCTCTCCAATCGGTGAAAGAGTACATAAAAAGATTGTGAAATAAAAAACAATAAAAACAATGTTCCTCAATGTCAAATTGCAAACGCTTTGCAAATCTCATCATCTACAGTGCATAACATCATCAAAAGATTCAGAGAAACTGTGCGTAAGAGACAAGGCCGAAGACCTTTATTGGATGCCCGTGTTTTTTGGGCCCTCAGACAATACTGCATCACTCATCGGCATGATTGTGTCAATGACATTACTAAATGGGCCGAGGAATACTTCCAGAAAACACTGTCAGTAAACACAATCTGCCGTGCCATCTGCAGATGCCAATTAAAGCTCTATCATGCAAAAAGGAAGCCATATGTGAACATGGTCCAGAAGCACATCGTGTCCTGTGGGCCAAGGCTCATTTAAAATGAACTGTTTCAAAGTGGAAAAGTGTTCTTTGGTCAGACGAGTCCAAATTTAACATTCTTGTTGGAAATCATGGACACCGTGTCCTCCGGGCTAAAGAGGAGGGAGAACTTCCTGCGTGTCATCAGCATTCAGTTCAAAAGCCAACATCTCTGATGGTATGGGGGTGCATAAGGGCATACAATATGGGCAGCCTGCATGTTTTGGAAGGCACTATGAATGCTGAATGGTATATAAAGGTTTTAGACCAACATTAAATGAAAAATATGTCAAAGACAACCATGAACTTTTCAGCAGCTGGAAATCTATATCAGGCAAAAATGGGTCCAAATTCCAAAACCAAAACTCCAGAAACCCATAACCTCGATGCCCAGACGTCTTCAAACTGTTTTGAAAACAAGAGGAGATGCTACACCATGGTAAACATACCCCCATCCCAACTATTTTGAGACCTGTAGCAGGCATCACATTTGAAATGAGCTCATTTTGTGTATAAAATTGTAAAATTTTTCAGTTTAAACATTTATGTAATCTATGTTCTATTGTGAGTAAAATATTGGCTCATGTGATTTGAAAGTCTTTTAGTTTTCATTTTATTCAAAAACGTCCCAACTTTTCAGGAATTTGTGTTGTAAAACTGGGCCCTGGAATGTGCTTTCACTTTTTTGAGGGTTGAAGGCCTCTCCTTTCTTTGGCCAAACAAAAGCAACATCCACATGGCTACACAGCTCCAGTTTCATTTTACCAGACCACACAACAGACTTCCAAAACTCATCCCCATCTTTTAAATAGTCATGGGCAAACTTCAGTCTGGCTTTGTATGGCTGTGTGAGCAATGGAATTTTCTTTGTGCGTTGACCTAGAAGTTCTCCACAATGAAGATCCCACACAACAGTCTTCCTTGAAACTTTAAGTCTAGGAGAGGCCAGTTTAGCAACATCATCATTGCAGAGAATCATCTTTGCAGAGATTTGGGGGTTCTTGTTGACATTTCTGATTTTTTTTTTTTTTTTTTTTTTTTCCTACAAAATTTTAGATATCTCTTTTAGATATCTCCTGAATCAAATAATAATTTTGACCACCTGGATTTTCAATATATTTGTTACACCGCAATCTTGAAGATTTTTTTTGAACAATCCACAATCCACCAAATGGGGCTCAATTTAATTTATATTTTACTCTGTAAAGTTTTATGAATTAAGTAAATATTGTTCCATATCTCCTTAAAATCTAATAATTGTGTCACATTTTACTATTGGCTGTTTCAACAAACACATCTTCCACCAACTAAAGCCAAAAGTATACTTCACTTTTTACGTATATGCGAGGGTCAGCGTACAGTGTGCGTGAATTTCAGCATCAGAAGAGTACACGCACCGCCGGATTTTTGTAACAGCGCATACTTGTACGCGCAGGTCGCACATGCGCATTTAATTTTTTTTTGCAGCAATTAGTTTATCCACAAGATGGCAACCGTGCCCTGGAGGCCAATGTTCCCTCTAATTTTTTTTCTTGCTGAGCAAAACTTTTCTCTGTTGAGCGCACATTTTGGCCACCTGAGCAAATACATACTTTATATCAGACCTGTACAACGAACGTAAACACACACAAAAAAAATGGTTTTATCATACAACTGTAACATTTAACTTTAATGTGCCGTTTCTATTTTATTTGACCCTTGATGTAACTTAGTGATTTATTAAATAATATGTTTGAAAACAAGCAGTTCAGTCACTAAATTAAGCACATTTTAGGTTACCTGAGATTTTTTCACATTGCTGTATTAACTGTACCAGTCTTTACCAAGAAATTCTATTAAAAAATAATTTCTGTCCTCCTGCAGGACAGTTCAATTCTTTATAATAATATAATATGAGCAGTTTCAATGATGGTTTGGGACAACCATAATGTGTTTTTGTACAGTCAATTATTAGCAACAGACAGTGTTATACCATCAAAATTACATGTTTATTGCTTATGAATTTCCCAGATTTTATATACCAGGAGGTTAAGATTTTTCGTGGCAAGGAGCCCTAAACAATCCCCTTGTGAGATCAATTTTTTATTAGGCTTACATTATAATATAATAAAATATAATATAATATTTAAATATTAAACTGATAGGCTATACAGTATTATATCAGTTTAAATGCTTCCATTTGTTTTTTTATATATTATATAGTGAAAACAAACTGAAGCACTTAAACAGATCTGATAGCTAAGAAAAGAATAGTTAAGAAAAGTGAACGTTAACTCTTTTATAGTTATCTAAACATCCCTGAAACCCACACCACCACACACACAAATCTATTTAAACTGAGGTATATCACTGATGTATTTTGAGTTTGCAAGCTACACCTGTGGTGGGTGTGTTCTGTGCCCATCATCCGTTATTTCCACCACTTTTCATTAAAACATGACATTTTATTTCACATTTCTCTTCGTTTCGCGTTGCCTCTCATATTGATGTATTTAGTCCGCAAACATTACAGTATTCTTACCGCGACTGATTTGGCTCAGGGCCAGCCAGCTCACACGCACTCAATCATTCTCTTTTTATGAAACCTGTAAACCGCATTCATTGGTTCCAACTCTATAGCGACAATAACTCTATAGCGGTTGTCCAGAGCACTGCAATTATTTCTCATTTAAACTCATAGACAGTAAAAGAAATGGACACAGCGACCCCATTGGAACTCAATTGAGAGAAGTGAAGCCCATTTTTAGCGATTTTTAGCACTTCCGTTTCTGACGCGCAGACTCACACTAAGCTTGATGACGTCCGCAACCTGTCTGACAGATGTAAATCTTCTAGTAGCTGTGCGTGCAAACTGCCATCGTTAATCTTGCAGAGACGGCGAGCTTGAGCGGGGAGTTCTTTGGCGTGAGTAAGCAGGAGTAAGTATTCTGATTAATTATTTTGTATAGTATTTTAAAATGTAACGCCAGTACGCCATCTCTCTTGACATCTCCCCGATTGCCTGTGAGCTTCTCCTCCTGTCTTTACGGTAATTTCTCTACTGTGCGACAGAGAGTCGAGTGGTTATGACGCAATCGTTAGCCTATTTTTACAAAAACTGTATCTACGGGGCCATAATGTAACATAGAAGGTAATGGAGCCCTTTATACATTGTCGTGTATCTTTAGAAATAAATAATGGATAAATGGAGTCTTTAAACGCCTCAGATGTAAAGTTATTCACTGTCAAAGTGACGCCAAAATGAATGGGAGTCAATGGGGATGCTAACGCAAGTGAAGTTCTGCTACAAGATGGCGGCACCCGGCCGACTTCAACTTCCGGTCGACTTCCTTGGGCACTGTTTAAACTACTACATTCATTTTCATGTCTGTTCTCTGCTCGGCAATTATTTTTTCTGCGCGGCCGCGGCTTCAGAAGTGCGCGGCCACGCGCGAAGCTTAGAGGGGGGCGTAGATTGACAAGGTAGTCAAAAAGAAAAACAAGATATTGTGTGAAGAGGTTAGAAAGTACTCTTATTTGTACAGCTCTAGCATGAATGAATACAAAGATGTTTACATGGGTTGTAACTAGTAGCGAGTGTATGCGTATGAGTCAAATGAAGTATACTTTGCAAGGCTGTGCGTTCGACTGTGTATGCATAAAAAAGTGCGTTTGACTAGCGTATGCATAAAAAAAATGAAGGGCTTAAGAAAAACAGAATGTTTCATCCCTCTAGTTAATGCCAAGTCAATTGCTTTTGCATTCTGCATCTACAGTTTGGATGCGACAAGAACTCAATTAGAGCTATACATTATACTTGGCCTTAACCAAATCAACAGTTTGGAATGTCCTGGGGAAAAAAAAAAAACCTGGTGACTTCAGCAACCAGGTCAGCAGAGAAAAAACAACAGCAGTTGACTGGCAAACAAATGCTGTGAAAAATAACTCTAAAAATAAGTGTCAGATTAGAGTACAGAGTTAAGAGAGTTTTGGAACATATTTTTTGTTTTATGGACAGATGAGTTAAAGATTAACTTTTATCAAAGTGATGGGAAAGCAAATGTGTAGAGAAAAAAAATGTTAATAATCCAAAGCATACAACCCTTATTTGTAAAGCATGGTGGAGGTGGTTTCATGGCATTGACATGCATGGCTGTCTCTGGAACAGGCTCACTCACTATTGATGACTTAATGAATCATGGCAGCAGCAGAATTAATTCAGAAGTTTACAAAAGCATCTTGTCTACCAATGGTTGGTTGCCAGTTCAAGAAAACACCACCAGACTCCACCAGAGACACTGAGAGTATGTTGATGCTTATGGGTCGCATACTCACTGCTTTGATTTCATGCACGGGATTTGTACTAAATACTAGTTTTTCAACTTGTACATTTGCTTAAGTTAAATGGTTCCAATATTTATGCTGACATTAGAGGGATGAAACTCTGAAAGTGCTCTTCGTAGTTGAAAACATGCATGTGTTAAAACAGCCAATAATAAAATGACAATCTGTACTTTTGCCTCATATTCATCTTTTAAGCATATTTACAAATGTCATGATGGCACAGTAAATGAGCAGTTTTGTTCTTACTGTCCCAATACTTAGAGGGTACTGTATATAAAAAAATCTTATATATTATTAAATATATAAATCTGTTATTAATATCTTATAAATCAAAGATTACCACATGTAATCATTTAGTTTATATTTGTGAACTGTTGATTTAAAAATCTGGTGTTGGGTAATCTTCCTCCTAACTGAATATTTAAGTGAAAAGTTACAATTTAGTTTTTCATATATGTTGGCAACCCTTATTCATATATGTTGGCAACTCTTATTTACACATGCAGAGGGATGGCTATTGAATTTGGTGTCACTACTTTGCATTGGGCCATAAGTTCCACTTTTTTGAAGGTGTCATGTCAGTCTAAAAGTAGATCAAGTTTAAAAATCGCACGATTTTGTTAGATCTTTGATTGTACTATGTAGATTATATCTGAAAACTTTTTTTTTTGTATACATGTCTGTCTCTTACAGTAATGTTGTAGAGAAGTGTGTGATTCATTCGTCCCGTGCAGAGAGGGCCCTGCTCATCGATGAAGTCTGCTGTCAGAAGGATGGCCCTCACAGCGCCCTCTACACCATGATGAAGGACCAGTATGCAAATTATGTGGTGCAAAGGATGATTGACATGGCTGAGCCCGCCCAGCGCAAGATCATCATGCACAAGGTATAAGTACAGAATGCTTTGTCACATCAGTAAAATAATTAAAGGAATGATTTAGGGCTGTCACAATTCCTCGATTAAATTTGAGTACTCTATTTTAAAAAATACTCGATTGCAATTTTTCCGTTGAGTAACCTGCAAAATACCGGAAGTGGTGCACAATGCATTAAAATCATTTAAAAGCCATTGTAGTACGATCAAAGGCGCCCAATCCTTACTTCCACGCGCCCAATCGCACTCTTCTTTGGGTTGGCTGTGAGCTCGGCCCCTCTCAGAGATCTCAGGACGGCCCTCAAATGCTGCATATGCCGCTGCCAGTCATTACTGAAGATAATAATATCATCCAGATAGGCAGCAGCATATGCACCATGGGGCCGCAAAATTTTATCCATGAGACGCTGAAAGGTAGCCGGTGCCCCAAACAGCCCGAATGGAAGTGTAACGAATTGGTGTAATCCGAACGGCGTCGTGAAAGCTGTCTTTTCTTTGGATAATGGCAACAAGGGGATCTGCCAATATCCCTTTGTTAAGTCCAGTGTCGAATAAAATCGAGCCGTACCAAGCCGGTCAAGCAATTCGTCCACACGCGGCATTGGATATGCGTCGAACTTCGACACTGCGTTCACCTTGCGATAATCCACACAGAACCGCACTGAGCCGTCCGTTTTGGGAACCAAAACTATCGGGCTCACCCAGTTACTGCTGGATTCTTCTATTACTCCCATTTCAAGCATTGCCCCTAATTCTGCCTGAACTACCTTTTTCTTATGTTCAGGTAATCTATATGGCCGGCTGCGAATGACCACGCCCGGCTCTGTCTCGATGTGGTGCTGAATGAGATCCGTACGACCCGGTAGGGGAGAGAACACGTCAGCAAACTCTGCTTGTAATTTAGATAAATCAGTGAGCTGGGAGGGTGAGAGGTGATCTCCCCCTGGGGCCAGAGTGAGGGATTGGTTTTTTACATTCGCCTCTGGTCCGAGATCATCTTCTCGGCTAATCACCGTCGCCAACATCACTGATTCTGCCTCATTCCATTTTTTAAGGAGATTGAGGTGGTAAATTTGACGTGCTCCTCTCCTATCGGAACGTATCACCTCATAATCGAGCTCGCCAACTTTGCCGTGTAACCTCAAACAGTCCTTGCCACTTTGCAAGTAATTTTGAACTTGAAGTGGGGAGCAATACAAGCACTTTATCTCCCGGTGAAAATTTGCGTAAATTAGTCCCCCTGTCATACAGCTGGCTCTGTCTGTGCTGGGCTTGCAACAAATTCTCCATAGATAGCCACCCCAAAGTGTGGAGTTTTGTTCTCAAGTCCAGCACATACTGAATTTCGTTTTTTGGCCTGAGATGGTCCGTCTTCCCAAGTCTCTCTTAGGACGTCCAGTACCCCGTGGGGGTGCCGTCCGAAGAAAAGCTCGAAGGGGGAAAATCCCGTGGAGGCTTGCGGGACCTCTCGCACTGCGAATAACAGGGATTCTAACCACCTATCCCAATTTTTGGCGTCCTCTTGAACAAATTTACGAATCATGGATTTAAGCGTGCGATTAAAACGTTTGACCAGCCCATCCGTTTGTGGGTGAAAGACGCTGGTACGAACCGATTTAATGCCCAATAATTCGTAAAGTTCGCATAACGTGCGTGACATAAACACCGTGCCTTGATCAGTGAGTATTTCTTTCGGAATCCCCACTCGGGAGATTAAACTAAACAGTGCGTCCGCAACACTCTTAGCGGAAATGTTGCAGAGAGCCACTGCTTCGTGATATCGCGTTGCATAATCCACAATGACTAACGCAAAACAATGCCCTCTCGCTGATCGCTCTAATGGCCCGATGAGGTCCATACCAATTCTTTCGAAGGGGACTTGCATTAATGGGAGAGGGCGCAAAGGCGCTTTTGGGGTGACCGATGGATTTTTACCAACTGTCATTCACGACAAGACGCACACAACCTGTGCACATTCTCGTGAATGCCCGGCCAAAAAAATCGGGTCATGAGGTGATTTAGTGGTGCCGTTTGTCCTAGATGCCCAGCCATTGGATTAGAATGAGCTGCTTGGAAAAGCATTTCCCTGCGGCTCTTTGGAACTAACAATTGGGTTGTATCCTCCTTTGTCTGAGTGTCTTGGGTCACTCGATACAACCTTTTATGATCGCAAAATATGGATAAGAAAGCAGACGTCCAGGCTGGAGAGGCTGACCATCGATGGTACTGACCTTTTCAAACGCATGTTTTAGTGTCTCGTCGTGAGACTGCTCCAGGGGAAAATCATCGCGGTCCGAAAGAATAAGTCTTCTGATTTCGCTCTGTTCCCCTGAAGCTGAACTCACTGGTCCCTGATCAGTCTCTCCCACCCTGCACTCGCACATCCTTATCCAGCGACTTTTTCTTAATGCTATTGTGTATTCACAAAGGCTGCGATTCGGTTAAATATATGCGCTGCGTATTTAATATATATATGGGCTTTATTTATTTACATGTGTGTAGGTTATGTTCTTGTTCAAGAAATTACAGTGGCTGTAGCATTTCTATCGTAAAGAAGTGGACAAATATTACAGATTAAGTGGACATTTCAATTGTCATTTGGACAACATTAAACAAGAATTTGAGGTGCTGTAAAGTGTAACAACACCAGGCTGTTGGCGCCCTCTGCAGGCATTTGTTATAATACATAATGTACATAAGATAATTTATATTATGCATATTATGTATTTTAAGTGTTTTTCTTGATACTTTATTTAAAGGTGCCCTAGAATCAAAAATTGAATTTACCTTGGCATAGTTGAATAACAAGAATTCAGTACATGGAAAAGACATACATTGAGTTTCAAACTCCATTGCTTCCTCCTTCTTGTGTAAATCTCATTGGTTTAAAAGACCTCCGAAAACAGGCGAATCTCAACATAACACCGACTGTTACGTAACAGTCGGGATCATTAATATGTACGCCCCCAATATTTGCATATACCAGCTCATGTTCAAGGCATCACACAAGGGCAGCCAGTATTAACGTCTGGATCTGTGCACAGCTGAATCATCAGACTAGGTAAGCAAGCAAGAACAATAGCGAAAAATGGCAGATGGAGCGATAATAACTGACATGATCCATGATTACATGATATTTTTAGTGATATTTGTGAATTGTCTTTATAAATGTTTCGTTAGCATGTTGCTAATGTACTGTTAAATGTGGTTAAAGTTACCATCGTTTTTTACTGTATTCACGGAGACGAGAGCCCTCGCTATTTTCATTTTTAAACACTTGCAGTCTGTATAATGCATAAACACATCTTCATTCTTTATAAATCTCTCCAACAGTGTGTAATGTTAGCTTTAGCCACGGAGCATAGCCTCAAACTCATTCAGAATCAAATGTAAACATCCAAATAAATACTATACTCATGCATGCATGAAGTATGCATGACGAACATCTTGTAAAGATCCATTTGAGGGTTAAAAAAAATCTATGGGGTATTTTGAGCTGAAACGTCTCAGACACATTCAGGGGACACCTTAGACTTATATTACATCTTGTAAAAAACTGGTTCTAGGGCACCTTTAAACCAAATATTATTGCCTCATTATTGTTATATATGTGTTTTAAGTCATTTTAAAGGCTTAGGTCTTTGCTTAGGTTTATTTTTATTACCACAAAAAATGTCAATTACTTGAATAATCATCAAAATAATCGATGATTACTTGATCACCAAAATAATCATTAGTGACAGCTCTAGAATAATGACATGTATTAATCACTTTTAAAGAATTCATGTTGTCAATTCCAGATTCGGCCCCATATTGCCACTCTCCGTAAATATACATATGGAAAACACATCCTGGCTAAGTTGGAGAAGTACTACATGAAGAGTGGATCAGACCTAGGCCCCATTGGGGGCCCCACCAATGGCCTAATTTAGGGGCCTGACACCCAACCCCTCGCACCTTTCCCTCAAAACCACATTTGTTATGGGCATCTCCTCCACCGTGGAGTTCTCTGTCATAGCCTTTAGGGATTTTACCAAAAAAATGAAAGGAAAAGAAGTGGACTTCACCTAAGAACGCTGAGACGTCTGACCAGTGCCCTGATGCAGTCTCTGTTGCCCCCCCCCCCCCCCCCACACCAGAGAATGCATGGTCTGTAAGCTGTTTCCTGGGTAAAGCACAACACTCTTGTTTATGATGGAATTGATGTAACTGACTGTTTCCTTTTGTTTTCTAGTAAATATCTTGTACATTTTTTTTTTAACTTGTACATTCTCTGTAGAAAAAGAAATGTTTGCTGAAAATTTACAGTTCTTAAAATTTACACCAGCAAGTGACTTTATAAGGCCAAACTGAGTGATCCTTTTTAATTATTTTCCTTTTCTATTTTTGTTTTTATATCCAGACTTCTTAATGGCACAGTTTTAAGCCCTGTTTTAGCGCTATGGTGCACAACCCAAAGCTGCTGATGAAAAATAATGAACCAGTCAGATTGATCTTTAAGAAATTTGCTAGTAGACAAGTCTGCCATGCCATTAAGTTAGTTGGATTAAGATATCCAATAACAATTATAGAGCCTTGCTGCCTAGAGTTTGCTGCCTTCAAATGTAAATGGGAGTGGTATCATTCGGAAGTGGTTTGACGTGGATGCACTTGTCATCTCTTTTCTTTCCCTCCCTCATGTGCATTTTACTAACTGCTCCATCTTTTTTTTTTTTTTTTTTTTTTTTTTTAAAGAGCATGCATGTGGTTGCAATATACTCTTCATCCCACTGACCAAGTCTGTTCCACACAGCTATTGTCTCGGTTCACTATTGTGTTTAGAATCATGTCTAAGGACACCAGATCTCTTGCCATTTTACACATCTCTGAGACCGATACCCTGGTAGACAGATGAAACCTGGAATAATTTTTCTATTTGGGGGTGTGTTGGAGATATGTGAGGCATGAAGGGTTGGGGAGATTTGGCATGCTTTGTCTGATTTAATGTTTTAAAAGAATGATTTTTGTCATGTTTGTGGAACATCTGTCTATCGAGTAGTTTTTTTGAACACTGCCCTAGAAACATATGGTTATGTACTGATTATCATCTCTTTACATTGTAATAGCTTAGGCAAAATGTATAGCATCTTTATGTACAAGTAAATATTAAATCGTTGCTGTTTTTCGGGTGTGGGGGGAGACGGTGCTTGAGATTTAGATGGGCAAAGTCGGGAGGTGAGTGGGCGACGGTCCCTGTTCTTGGTGTCATCCCAGGATGTTTGGCTTCAGAACTAGAATAACAGAATTGATTTCATTCAACGTGAGATGTTGTGGGGTCGGGTCAAATGTGCGGTGTTCATCGGTGTAAATTGAGAATGTGCAGGAGTATACTTTTTCAGAGAATGGACATGGGGCTGCCGTCTTCTGCTGCACATTTTTTCTGTATGGCTTATATATTAATGGCTTTCGTTCTTTTGCTTCAAATGAATAAATGTAGAATACATGTAGTATATGTGGAGTTAAGTGTAAGTTTATTAGTTGAAAAGAAGAAAAAAAATCTAGTTGTAATGTTGGACAGGCTAAATTGCGTATTGATTTGCTTTTATCTTGTCTGTACAGTTGTACATTTGTAAACGTTAATGCTGTAAATGGAATGTCTTTTACACTTTTTGGGAAAGAAAAAATTAGCAAAATGTGCATTTTGATGTGTGAATATTCATCACTCCTTTCCCTTTGAATATAATGTATACAGTTTTCTTTGAACAAGGATTATTTAAAAAAAAAAAAAAAAAAAATAAAAAAAAAAAAAAAAAAAACTTTTATGCATCAATCTCAAGATGGTTTTGTTTTTAATCAGTTTTTGGAAAAGGTCAGCCTCTTTATGTACCTGGAGCAGTGACACCTTCTGTTGACATTGTCATTTTGACTTGTGGCAGTTGAATAAAATAATTAAAAAATTAATGAATTAAAAAAAAAACAAAAAAAAAACAAAAAAACATGGGGCTGTCTTTGGTTCTACCTGCTACCATGGAAATTTCACAAGACACAAGAATTATTTTTGTATAAAGAAGTGCTGTATTTTGGAACAGCCACTAACTTGTAAGCAAAATAATTGTAAGATATTGTCAATTATATAAATATGAACATATGAGTTTTGTCACACTGTCAAAGTCATGTACATTTTCAGGTGGCCTTATGTACATTTCCAGATGTTAGATGAGGAAAACTTTTTTTTTTTTTTTTTTTGGGGGGGGGGGGGGGGGGAGCAGAATTGTGGCTATGTATGATTAAACTGTTCTTCTAACATTTGATTTTGTTGTCTGAAGCTTTTATTATTCACTCTGAAAATGTCTCAGGTTACGTATGTAACCATGGTTCCCTGAGAACAGGGAACAAGACTCTGCGTTTACCGCTATGGTGAACCGTCACTCGTGACAGGTGTTTGAAATGCCAAGAATCACACCACTCCAATCCTATTGGCCGGCGACAGCCTATGACGTCATTATGGCGCGAACCGTGGCGCGTATAAAGGGAGAGCCTGAGGAAGCATTCAACACCTACTCGTCTTTGAGGGACTTTTCAGCAGGCAACCCAAAGCATGGCAGTGTAACGTAGAGTCTCGTTCCCTGTTCTCAGGGAACCATGGTTACATACGTAACTCTGCGTTTACCGCTGTGGGGAACGATATACCCACACCACCATGTACCAGAGTACATGACAAATGTCTGGACAAACTTCCAGCAGTTCCAGAGAAAAGCCGGGAGCAACTCCCCCCAAGGCTGTCAGTGACAGCATTCCCTATGGCCAACAGCCCAAGCTGAGCCTAAAAGAGGCCTTCCGCAGAAAGCCTTCCAAGGCTGCTCAAGGCATCTGGGACCAGCAATCCGGGGGAAGCGGTCCCTTAAAGGGAATGTGGCCAGGAAATCAAATGGAACCCCGGCCAGTCACCCCCAACGCCACCAAGGAGGCCGTACTAATCTAATGAAAGCCAAACATAGTCTGGGCCAGAGCCCTGTCTGATACACAGAATCTCCAAAGTGCATTCTTCAAAGAATTGAGCAGATAAGAGCGACTGCGAAAGAGCAGTAAGCAACTTAAACCCACGCGCAGAGATGGGAATCCTGGAGAGCGAAACTCAGCTGAGCGCTATAAACCCTTGTATTGAGGGGAGTATAATCCAATCGTCCTAGGATCTACTCAGTGTCTGATTAAAGCACTGAGGAGGCTGTGCGCTAGAAAAACCCTGGTACAGGGGAGCACAAACCAGCCTAGGGCTAGTACCAATGACCAGCTTAGGGAGCTAAGCACAATTACGCAGTCAACCCAAAGGGAAGTACGAAGCTCAACCTAACAGACAGACCATACTGTAGGCACATAGTCATAGAGGCCGACCAGAAGGGGCCTACAACATAACTAAAGTTCTTACAAATGAACTAATATCACACACCAAGAACCCAATTCATATGGTGGTATTCAGAATGGCCCATAAGGCCATTCAACTGAAAACATAGCATGCTGAACGCATGACCAACCAAGTAATTAGGCAGCTGTGAGTGCCCACGAAACAGCCCGTCCAACACAATCCAATGAGCAGTGTACTCGGTAAAAGCACCTTTCTACTCTTTAAGCAAGAGGAGTACAGCGTACGCCATCACGCGCTAAAGAAGGTCCCATGGGCCTATAACCTCAGCAGACACGTGGCATCAGCTCGTGGCAGTGTTATCAAGGATCAGGCTAAACAGACCGACTACAAAGGAGGTCATCAGTCAGCCCGAGCCCTGGCCAGCCAACGACACAAATCCCTTTTTACTGTTTTCAGTAAAATTGTCAGAGAAAACACTCAAAAAGGTACATGCCAGCATGCTCCCAAAGGAGGCCCTTAAGGCCTACCCGTCACACGCGGCGTCAGCTAGCGGCCACTAAAGTTCTAGGAGCAAAATAGAACCGAGTAACAAACAAGGTAGCTAGCTCAAGGAAGCAAATGCATAAAACCAGACAAACAGTTGGTTTTAACACAAGAACTCACCTTGAGAGGCAAGCCACTCAGAAAATGTACTCAGTACAAAGTCAAACTCCAGCATTGATACATAGGAGGCCTGCAAAGGCCTATAACCCGTAAACACGCGGCGTCAGCTAGTGGCAATCATGACCCATCCATGGTGATGAGTCACATAGAAATCCACACAAAGCTGTGCCAACATGCAGACTGAAAGGAGGCCCTGGTGGGGCCTTCAACCTCCATGAACACATGGTTAAATGATTTTAGCAAATGGCTGCTATATAACAAAGAGTGAAAAATTTAAGGGGGTCTGAATACTTTCCGTACCCACTGTATGTATGTGTATATATATATATATATATATATATATATGGGAGGTGAAAGAAGAAGAGGAGAGGGTAGATATAAATCGCCCTTTAAATAGCTGGGGGATCGATTACAAACGCAACGGTGTTTACAATCGATCACCCATTACTCTCGCTTCTTCCTCCTCCCGTCTGTCTGGCTCAGATCCAAATCTGAATGGCTAGGGGTTTTTCCATGCCCTCCCAATCTCAAATGCGGAGATCAGGAGAAAATGGAAAGTCTATGGAAGCTGCAACATTCATGGACAGAAAGGAACCGTTCGTCGAGCCGTCTGTGCGCGGACCCTTTCTTAACACGCCCTCACAGCAGCTGCAGCACGTCCCAAAAACACAGCAGCTCCATATACCCAGCAGCCCCATATACCCAGCAGCCAGAGGAGCGCTCGCTATCAGACGCGGTGACGTCAAACACGGAAGAGTGTCAATCGAGAACGGAGCGTCCCGATAGGAGACGCTCACAGTGAACAATAGACAAACACACAGATGGCGCCCTCAAGCACCGTCTATGCGTTCACTCCTCTCCAGACAGAAAAACGCCAGAAACATGTAAATCAAGTGTCAAACCCCTGGGACACGGATGAACACATTCTCCTGAACGTTTGCAGACATAAATGGAGTAATTCCTTACCGGTGCTTTGAAACAATAGCATGAACAAGACAGTCTCGAAAAGACGAGAAGATGTTGACTGCTTCCTCAGGCGCTGCCTTTATACGTCACGGTTCGCGCCGTAATGGCGTCATAGGCTGTCGCCGGCCAATAGGATTGGAGTGGTGTGATTCTTGGCATTTCGAACACCTGTCAGGAGTGACGGTTCCCCATAGCAGTAAACGCAGAGTTGAGTTCCCTTTCGAAAGGGAACACTATACTCACTGCACACTCATTGACAGCTGAAAGGAATATTCTTTGTTAAATATTCTTCATTTAAATGTAGCATGCTTTTGATTATCACACAATGTATGTTAATATTTTAAATCAGATTTATAAATATTTACCATACAGATCGTTTTTGTGTTGTGCATGCAACCCTTTTAGCCTCAAGTACCTTATTGCTTTTATAAACTGTTACCACACAATACAATTATGGTAACACTTTACAATAAGGCTGATTAGTTAAACATTAGTTAATGTATTAACTAACATGAACTAATCATGAGCAATACATTTGTTATTGTATTATATAACCGTTAACATTAGTTAAGGAAAATACAGTTGTGCATTGTTTGTTCATGTTAGTTCACTGAATTAACTACCGTTAACAAGATTTTAATAATGTATTAGTAAATGTTGAAATTAACATTAACAAAAGATTAATAAATGATGTATAAGTGCAGTTCATTATTAGTTCATGTTAACCAATGTACTTAACTAATGTTAACTAATGAACCTTATTGCATAGTGTTACTGAAACCTGCAATTGCAGTTATTTGCGCAGTTATCTTTATGTGGGTTGTGCATCAGCACGGCTCCTCAGCGCGGATGAATCTAATGTTTTGATGAGATTGTGTGGCTGTCAGTCACCGCACCAGTGGATACTGTACCTCAAAATCACAGATTGTAGTCTTGGAAGTATTCCAAAACAAGCAGTTATTTGCGCAGTTATCTTTACATGGGTTGTGCATCGGCACGGCTCCTTAGCGCGGATTATCGCGGAAATCTAATGTTTTGACGAGATTGTGTGGCTGTCAGTCACCGCACCAGTGGATACTGTACTTCAAAATCACAGATTGTAGTCTTATGTGGCCTTTCACACAAATCAATTTATCCTCCATGTGAGAAGACAACTTTG
Source organism: Culter alburnus (assembly GCA_028476615.1). Taxonomy (NCBI): domain Eukaryota; kingdom Metazoa; phylum Chordata; class Actinopteri; order Cypriniformes; family Xenocyprididae; genus Culter; species Culter alburnus. The sequence goes on from JAOTNS010000177.1 coordinate 91,380, forward strand.
GGCCTGTCCCAATACCCAGACTTGCGGTCTTTGCTCTTGACCACTTTGTCTATTTACATCATGTATTCATGTGTATGCAGAACTTCTGTTTAGCCAATGGGACACGCTAAATCAGGGGTTCGCAATTCTGGCCCTTGAAGTTCAGCCACTGAATCACTTTCACCCTGTTCTTCTTCATATAGATGCAAAATCCTCACCTTTCAGTGAGAACTCACCTTTTTGAAATGACTATAATGTCTATAATGGGTAATATTTTCTGTATTTGAGGTCTGAGATGTGGCAAACAGTATTGCTGTCTAATCAGCCAATATTGTCTTAAATATCCTGCATAGCACTTCGTCTTTTATAACATGAGATTTTAACCAAATGTTGATTTTGGTAAAATGTTGCAACAGTTAATTTTTTTTTCATGAAAAAAGCTTTAAATATGGAATTTTTTTGTATGATCCCATACAGTAGTGAAATACATGGCAATATTTACATATTACCTGACAGTTTATTTGGAAACACTTTACAATAAGGTTCATAATGTATTAACTATCGTGAACTATCCATGAGCACTACATTTGTTACTGTATTTGTAAATCTTTGTTAACGCAAATAAAAATACAGCAGTTCACTGTTCATGTTAGCAGTTCACAGTGCATTAACTAATGTTAACAAATACAACTCTTGATTGTAATAATGTCTTAGTAAATGCTGGAATTAACATTAACAAAGATTAATAAGTGCTGTAGAAGTGCAGTTCATTGTTAGTTTATATTAAATAGTTAATATAGAGTGTTACCTTTTTATTTATACTGGCCCTGATAATCATCACACATTCACTTACCGCTTGCTCCATTTCTGTAAATCTGGTTTTATGAATAAATGAGGACTTACTAGCCTTTACTCTGGTCTTCATAAACAGCCGCTAGCGGCACCTGCTGGTGAAGTCGACTAACAGTAGATGGAGATCATGCATCGGCACTTTACTGCTTTTCCTGCAGTTCCCGGATGTGAAATGTTGAATTTTCTGCCGAATTTGAACCACTGAATTTGTGGAAGCGAATTTGTAAAGCGAAATAAAATGGACTGAAAATTGCTAGTCGAATTTTTATAGGTTGTATTTTTAAACAGAATGAATATTTTGTAAGTGAAATCTGAAAGGTTAAAAAATTATTGAATTTTTAATCATGAAAATGTGTGAAATATTTTTAATTGAAATATTCACAGCTTAAATATAAGACCATGCTGAATTTCAGCCCATAAAAATACAATGCATCAAAATGCAAGCACAGCTAATGTAATGCATTTTTTTTTTTCAATTAATGCAATTCAACAAGCTTTTTATTTCAGAAACATTTGGCATTAATTTACTTCCATAAAATAGTCACCCCAGTTTGGCTTTCTACTTCTTTAGATAACTGCAATGAACTTGCATGCCGATTTTCATCAGAAGACGCTCTTGTCATCAAGGTGTTAACTTCCGTGGACGACCTGGACATTTCTGTAACATGGTTGCAGTTCCATCTTTTTTAAATGTTTGTACCACTTTTGCTACAGTGTTCTGACTGATAAGTAAAGCTTTGCTGATCTTCTTGTAGCCTTCACATTTCTGGTGTAAAGTAATTATTTTCTTTCTCAGGTCTTGTGACATTTCTCTTCCATGTGGTGCCATTGCTGACAGCATGAAATGGGAAGGGGTTTTAACCTTTTATAGTCAACTGTCTGCTGGACACCTGTGTAATGAATATTAAGTCTCACCTGTGGTTGAAGTCTTGTTAAATTAGACATTTGTAGTCTAAAATTTAGCTTTGCTCCAGAGACTTTGAGTGGGGTGTACTCATTTTTGCGTCACCCTAATTTGAGTAAAACTGAAAATTTTGTTTTTTAAGTTATATTACTTTCATGTTATAAGTTAAACATATGTTATATAAAACTTAGTCTTGTCAATATTTTGGAAATTGTTTTTGTGTTCATTGAGATATTGTTTAAAATGTTACTTTTCAAAGGGGGTGTACTCATTTACGCTAAGCACTGTAGCTGTGATCATAATCATTGTTATTGACATTGGTTTATAAGCAGATCAGAATCAACTCGCAAGAATGTACACAGAGTTTTATTTAACTAAATCATAGACACATAGCTAGACTAAACACACACAGACATACAAATCGTGTATACATAGGAAGAGAGAGTGGAAATGAAATTAAACCATAGCATAACGGGAATGTAGCTATAAAAAGAGTCATTTAACGAGCTGGAAGAGCCATCAGTTTCTCCCTATAAAGCACCTTTGTTAACAAAGGGGTTCACAACTTAATACTAAATCGCCATTTAGTGTTCAAATGTACAATACTTGCAAATGCCTTAGCTGTTGAGGAGCGTCCGGATATGCAGTCTCAGGAGAAATTCTTGATGGTGCTGAAGTTGTAATCAATATCTTTTGCATTGACTGAAGAAATGAGGATGAACTTGCGCTGTTAATTTGATCCTTTTATCGAGGAAGTTGTGCATGGCTTGAAGTGAATGAGACCTATCAGTACGGCTGTGCTGGCCAGCTGGCCGGGTGAGTTGACCAGCAATCCAGTAGAATAAGCAAGAACAAAGGCAGAAGACCAGAAGAGACCAGCACAATCTGTGTGGGGGCTTTTTAAGCTCCACAGTAGTCACACCTTTGAGTTTTGGCTTGACCAATGAGAAAAGTGCAATTTCCCAAGCAGGAAATGTTCCTTTGTTTGAAAGTGGACTCATTTGCATGAGGGGAGTAAGCTGGCAGTTTGTGTCCATTTATACTCTGATAAATATAACAAACACACAATGCATTCTGAGAGATGGTGATGTCCACCAAAGTCATTAAATGATGAGTATTTTGATATGAAACATCACCTATTATCTAGTAGTTCCAAATTTTAGGTATGCATAACAATATGCAAAAGAACAATATACACACAATAATAATAAAATGTACTGGGGAAATGCACGTTCATTCATTTAGACAGATTTGTCAATGAATTAGTGGCAAGGGTTCCATTTCTATGGACTGAAGGTCTGATTCTTTGGCTGTACTTTTATGAGCAGGCACTATCTCCCAAGTGTCTTTGAAGTGTGTGAGAGAAGCAGAAGGGTGATAGCTCTCCATGGGGGGCGCCAGACATTACAGAGTCTGCATGGGTAAAGGGTTGGAAGACTAACTTTTACAATTGTGTGTTTGATCGATTCAGGTGCTACAACCATTTTCCAGAACTGTAACCTACCTGGAGTCTCTCTAGAAGTGCAAGGTTTCAGGATCTCAGATAGACTTAGGTTAGGTAAAGAATCCTAAAAAATGACCCCCACTTAATAAGAATCACAAGCTGTGAAGTGTTGTAAAATACATGAATACTGTTTTTTTATAGGACCAGCATTTTAACCACTGTTTGAAGGATTTATCTTCCAGAATCTGGCAGTAAGGTGTGGGAGTTTATTTTTAGTCCATCTCCTATCCTGAAAAGCCATCTTGCAGATATGGAATAAAAATGATCTCCCAAAACTTACTGCCAGATTCTGAAAGATAAAGATTGTCTTGACCTTTGCTGACATTCAGGGATGTTTTTTGGTTGCGTCAGGGTGCAGGTCCACCACCTGGTCTAGATATGGATCAGATCCGGCTCTCTATGGTAACCTCGGGATAAGGATGAGACAGAGAGACTAATATTACCATATGTGCCATTTCTCTTATAATATAACAAGTTCATCGAATGTTATGGAAAGTGTGCCCGGACCTGGTTGACCTAATTTATGCAGCCTAACAATCCTTTAAGGGATTTGAGTTATGGAATTGTGATAGAATGTTATGCTGAGTTAAAGAGATGGGTATTTAATCTAGATTTAAACTGTCAAAGTGTGTCTCCCTCCCGAACAACGGTTGGAAAACAACGATAGAAATTCTGTTCTAGAATTTGGGTGCTAAACAGGAAAAGGACCTACTGCCCACAATCAATTTTGATATTTTATTATCAATTATCTATTATCTATTACTAGCAAGAATTTTGAGACTGCAATAGATGTGAAGGACTCTAATGGGATAGGAGTTTGTTCAAGTACTGAGGAGCGAAACCATTCAGGGATTCATAAATAATCAGAAAGCTTTTAAGATGTATGCAATGCTTAATACGGAGCCAATGCAGTGATAACCAAACCGGGCTAATATGCTCATGCTTCCTGGTTCTAGAGAACTCTGCGAACTCTAGCTGCTGGAGTGTTTATTAAGCATGTATGGAACCACCCAGTATGCATTACAATAATCTAGCCTTGAGGGAATTTTAGTCTCAGAAATTTGTGTCTTAGATGTAGTGATTTTTACTTTGTCCATCCAAGGACGCAAAGTAAAATAGGGATTGGTACTCACGTCACCGCTGATGTTGTGATTTTAGGATCACACGTCTCTTAGGGTGTGGTTATGAGTACATCAGATGACCACTTCCCCCTCTTTCCCTAGTTCAGGGCACCAGTCAAGGTCTTTTACCTTGGCAGTATGAGAACACTCTCAACAGGGGCTTTTTTTCAGCTGATTTATTTGAAAGATTGGTGAGATTGCTAACTTATAGAGCCTCTTCTGTATTATCAGCACAAGGAAGATACAAGTGTAGTAAAATAAATTTCATTAACAAAAAGATAAACAAGAATAACTAACACAACTACTAAATGGATACCATGAATGATAAAGGAAAATAGTGCATAAGATACATAGATTACAAGTGATTAAGTTGAGTGTGGCTATGGAAGAGTTATGTTATCTTATGGAAAGATAAACTGTTTCTCTGAGAATAATAAGGTGGAGAACCTTATTATGCACCAAACAAAT